>OMKX01107063.1:0-25460 GCA_900302425.1 Brosme brosme
TGCATTGTACACTGCTTCTGTATCCATGTAAACAAGTAATTGTGCATTCATAAGTGTTCTCTTACACATCTGCTGCTTTGCCTCCACAATCCATCATTAACTAATATAGGACCGGAAACCAGGCAGTAGACATGATTTTCTATGCATACTTTATGTTATCTCTCCGTAAACGACTAGGTAAATGACATACAATCGATCATAATTTACATAGAGACGCACACATGGGCACGCACAAACACACACACACACACACACACACACACACACACACACACACAAACACACACAGCAGCCTCACACTGCTCACATATATGAGCAGTGCTACCCTCTAGTGGTAGCACTTGCAGTATATCTCATGTCCCAGCTTCCACGACACTGTAGTGTGTGAAGGTTTGAAGGGCCCTGACCGAGGAAACAGCAGTCTATGATGTGGAAGCGCCAGTCTTTTGGAGAGCTTAATCAGCAAGAATTTGGTATTATCTGTCTATTATTGGTTCTAAAGAAGTTTGTCTTCAATCTATATTTTAAAAGTTCTAACAAAATTTAGTTTTTGAATGGAGTGTATTTTTTGGGAACGATTTGCAGACTTCTTTTTGACCCCTGGAATCAAAAAGATCTGAAAAACAAGCTCATTATTGCATTTACAAGCCCACTGAATGTAATTGTGATTGGTGTGACTCACACTGTGAGGTTTGGTGATCTGGGCGGTGTTGTGTGTAATTTTTTGTATGTTGTGTATGTTGATGTTTTTAATGTCAGACGGGCGGTGAAAGAACTGCAATCCATTTGAATACACACGTGGCAGACCCTATCAAAATGTGTCCATCCAATTAGAGTAGAATATGACTAATACTAAGATTACAAACTCCTGTCAATCAATCTATATTAAATGAAAACATTTTGTGGCGTTTTTTAAATAGTCGTGTTTCGTATTTATTTTTATATGACAAGGCATGTAAAGAAGTGGGGAGTATCAGTAGCTATGATTTGTATTTACTCCTCTTAAGTGGTAGCATTTTTGCAGTTACTAGTTATTTACTCCAGAGTTACAAGACAGTTAGAGAATAAGCACAACAACAATCTGAAACAATGTGATCACGGAACTGCTATCCTTCCTCTTCAAGGGTGGTGTCTTTGTATTGCTTATTGGATGAATTCTAATTTACGTTTTGTGTTCCCTATGAGATTCAATAGAGGTACATACTATTGTGATGGTTTAAAAGGGTTGTGTGTTAATTGCATTTCGCCTATCTTTTTCCCTGTGGTTATTTTGGTCTTCACTTACAGTATCTGCCCCCACATAGTGTTTGCTGGCTGTTGGTTGTTCACAGATGCAGTGTGTGAATTTCGGGGATGAGGAATGGAACGTCTTCTTTTTGTCTGTCTCCGGCGATATACTTTTTGGTAGCTCCACCCACCAACAACCTCTCAATTATGAAATAACAAATCTAAAACTGAATTCCTTGAAAATATGTTTATTTAAAAAAATATAGAAATGGGCCAACATAGACATTACACACTTGCAATGTTTTCTTTTAAGATAAGTGAAAACACACATCACTGCAGAATCCTTTTCGCAATATATAATAATCAGAAAATCAACTGTGTTCAACCCAAATAACAAAAACAGAATATCCCCACTATTGTCAACAGAGATGGGATTAGGTGGTCAACAACCGTCAATAATGAACAACAAAACAGTAGCCTAATCTTGTACTGTTGATGGCTATTTATTCTAGGGCACTCATAAGGCATATCTCTCAATTACTTTACTTTATCAAAGCATCACCACAAGCTAATGGAGCTAGCAGAATCACTTCTGAAAGATAGCAGGACACAGCCTCAGCGTTTGACAAGTTTCCCATACGTATGTTTGTAGCAACCCAATTTCTTCCAACTGAAATCAAATAAAGAAGTGAATTCTTCTAATTAAACGGATAAAGGAACAAAAGATGGTGCTGTTTAGAATGCACCACCTGTAACATGAGGCAATGTGCAAAAATAAAACAGTGCATTGCAGGAACTCTAAAGCAGCAGGGTGGTACAGGGTATGTTATTATGATCAATGGCATGGCAATCAAAAGGACCCCATAGCCCTTGTAGTGCTTATGACAATGCCATGTTGTGCACTTCCAGGCGTGTTTGTTCAGGCTATGAGGCCCCGTCTTCCCCTGAATCTGCCTGAAAGGGGTAGCTTAGAGCGGGTGGAAACCCTTGGCTCCTGGGCTGATCATCCAGCAGCATCACATCCTCCACGTCTGTCCCATTGTACCTTCGTCTACAGATTTTCACAGTCACTTTGCGGCCTTGGAAGGCTTTGAGGGCCTCCTTGGAGGCCATGGCTCTGGCGGCCGACTCGTCGCGGCCGTAGCCGGTGCCCATGTAGACGGTGCTGCAGCGAAGCTCGCACACCTGGCCTTCCTTCTGCGCGCGGCTCGCAGGCAAGTCTGGAATGTCCTTCAGAGGCACAAACACACAGCTCAGGCTCTGCTTGCAGGACTCCACACAGCTCTGCAGGATCTCGTAGTGGTCCAGGTTTGGACCAAATCCCCCGGCCGAGACCAACTTCCAGGCCACGGCCTTGTAGAGGCGGTTGAAGAAAGGCTGGTGCTGGGCCGGTGCCTGGGGCGAAGGGCCTGGTTTCTGACATGCAGGCCGGGCCGCAGCCTTCCCCGTGGGCCGACCGTCCCCCTCGTTAGGCCCCACTTTGGCCCTTTTCGCGCAGCTGTCACCGTCAGGCCCTGAAAAATAATGATGGACATTGGAATGGTTGATGAAACTCGCAAACACTGTAATTTCAGCGTTAACTATTACACAACTTGATATGTCTTTATATCTTTGTTCAGCGGCAAAAATAGGTGTGTAAAGAATGATATAGGTGTGTAAAATCAGGTATTTATAGGTAACTGTACCAATTTAAACTAATCTGACTAGTTTGCTGGTTAAAAGTCAACAGTTGACATATAAAACAATTTTTGAATTCAGCAGCTAGTTAGGTAGTGCCTTATTTTTTCTTTTAGGTAACCAATAGTTCCCTGTTAGTGACTGATATATACAATTATAAATGATTTATATGCATCACTTGAAAGAACAATTAATTCTGGCCACGACGGGTCTATTGCAAGGGTCAAATTAAGAAAGACAACATCCATCAAGAATGAAATCAAATAGAAGCCACTTTGTTTGAGATGTGTTATTACCAGATGAAGCGCTCCTCTTTCCTTTCGCTATGATCTCATCTCTTGTTGTGCGAACTGGGGCATCCTTGACAACTATCCCTTCACCCATATCCTTTATTTTAACCATCACAGCCTGTGGGTACCTAGAAAACAAACACAAGTTACAGCTTTTCTGATATCCAATTACTTCAATAGGACAAATTTCAATATTCTCGGTTTCGATGTGTACCTGCAGCCTAAGAAAACATTGTTCGCCCAGACCATGGAAAGAGACAATAGTCTGTCCAGACTGCTGCTGGGTATCCCTGGTACAATTGTGGGGAAAGTCTCCATATTTCTTAGAATAAACTCCCTTCTGGCAGACCATTGTTTGTTGGTTTCACAATACCCCCTAAAGGATTCAACCCACTGGGCCAGGTGAGGGTTCTGGCCCAGGTATTCTGAGACAATGTCCTCGCCACGCCTCTCCTCCGCCATCACTGTAATAAATCATAACACAATATAGATTAAACATCTTTGGTTTTAGCTAGCTCAAGTGTTACATTGCCTAAAGTTCTTTCTATTGAATTTGGTATCATCTCAAACCTTTCCCCAAACCTTAAAAGAAACTGTACAATCACAAGTGGATATATGCAGACTTATATTAGAGCTGTCAGGGTTGCATTTTATTTAGATGTATATCGTTACCCGTACATTAGCTAAACAATGTGGTCGCCGTCACCAAGCCAACCTAAACAAATTAGCAAAGCTAATAATAGCTGAACATAAGTATCAGAAAAAAAGTTACGAATAGTACAACAAAAAATAACCAGCAACTAATATTAACAATAGAGTTTCTGCCGAAATGTATGGCCAGTGCGTGGCCCCATTTGTATTAAACAGCTGCAACAGGTAGTTGACAAACCTTTTACAGCTCTTCTAGTTGCGAGATCGGCTAGAAAGCTACATGGCCGAATGATGACGAAAGCCGGATGCGATGGACAGTTTGGTGGCATTTCCGTGTCTTTGAACTACAATACCCAGACATCCCTGTTACTGCTAGAAATTATTATTGTCATTAAATGGCTTGGAATCCAGCGAGTCTATCTGAAATAATAATAATGATAATAATTACGGATAGCTGTAAGCGTTTATTTGCATGACTTCTGAGATCCCTAGCCCCAAATGACCGATAAGCAACCACCACCCAACCGCAGCTTGTAGCGCTGCGCTTGGTGACGTCAATGAGCTGCGACCAGATACTTTTTATGGGTTAGCGACCGTTCGACAAGCAGTGCATTACATTTTGAATACATTGATACAACGCTGATAAAAATGATACATGAACTACTGTTAGCGTTAAGTGGATATCCTGGGTCAATATTTAGTTGGAACAAAAGGACGGGCTTGCAGGTGAAGACATTTTTAGCATGTAGCTACTTGTTATGTGCATGAAAGTTACAGTTTATTCTAGTGTTTATAGTGTGTTGTTATAGTTATGTAAATCACCTCGTTAAACCTGTCAGGTAAATCTTGCGGTCAAATTGTGTGGTGTTACATAAACGGTCCTTTGCTCTGAATACAGGTATCCCAGGACATCCCCTTCCTTCACCCAAGTGAGGCAAGTGTCCTGAATCGCCTCTGCAAACTGGGGTCTGATTACATCCGATTTACAGAATTCATAGAACAGCACACTGGACATGTCCACCAACAGGTGAGACAATGCTAAAAACAGGGGAAATCATAATATTATATTTTGTGTTGTGTTTTCCTGATCTTGATGCGTTTTTATGTCCAATCAGTAGCTTTCTTATTTGAATTACTGCTCATTTGGTGGTTTGAATGGCATCTACTTTAAATTAAATTATTAATTAAATTAAATTGTGATTACTCTGAATAGCATTGCAGATATTTCCGAACTATGCTACAATTGTGTAGTTAATGTAAACCATTGAAACAAATGCTATGAATGATGCTTTCCTAGGAGCATCACAACAACCCGCCCAGCCAGGCTGGACTTAATGGTATTTACTTGCGGGCGTTCTGTACTGGACTTGATACTATGCTGCAGCCCTACAGACAGGCCCTGCTGGACCTTGAACAGGAGGTATAAAAGTCATTAATAATGATATATTAACCAATCATTCTGTTGCGTGCATCAACCAAATTATTTCATCTTAGAAACAGTACTTCTATAATAAATATACTTCTATATTGTGATGTATGTAAATGATTGCACTTATAATAACGCATTATGTGTGCTGTGCTCTGTGTCTTAGTTTCTTGGAGACCCACATCTTACAATATCCCATGTGAATTATATGCTAGATCAGGTAACGGTTGGGTTGTTTATTATTCGGGTGATCTATATTAATTCCTGAAATCCCTATCCAATGTTCAATTATATTGTTTTAGTTCCAGCTGCTGTTTCCCTCTGTGATGGTGGTGGTAGAGACAATCAAATCACAGAAGGTAAAGAATAACTGTCTCTTTACCTCTTTTACTATGCACAACTCACAAGGTTGTCGGCCACCATAACCTAGTGGAAGAGAAAGGCAACAAAAAAAACATGATTGGCTTGATGTCTGTTTTGTTTAATTGCAGATTCATGGCTGCCAGATTTTAGAGACGGTATACAAGCACAGCTGTGGGGGCCTTCCTCCTGTTCGCATGGCATTGGAGAAGTAAGTCATTTTCTGTCTTGAAGTGGTGTGTGTCTGGTTGGAGGGGAGGGGGGTGCTGTTACATAGGGCAACTACCTCTCCAACTTAAGAGTGTAGTATTATATTCATTTTATTACTGTGTTCTAAACAAAATGCTCCATTGCTTGCATGTCGGCAGGATTCTGGCAGTCTGCCACGGTGTGATGTACAAGCAGCTGGCGGCGTGGATGCTGCACGGGCTGCTGCTAGACCAGAGCGAGGAGTTCTTTGTAAAGCAGGGGCCCAGCGCGGGCGGGGCAGCGGCCAATCAGGAGGAGGAAGAGGAGGACCTGGGAATAGGGGGGTTGAGTGGCAAACAGCTCAGAGAACTGCAGGACCTGGTGAGAACAATCGATCAGTCAGAGTATTACAATGACTGATCGACATCACAACATGATGTTGACTTGTTACTAATGTAGCAAAACCTGTTATCGAGAGTGACATACAGTGACTTGTTTTTGGATGCATACCAATAATGAGCAGGTAGAGGTTAGGAATCCATATCAATGATGTGGGGTCAAACTTTCAAAATGTATACCAGGGTGTATTCATGTCCTGATAAACTGAAAAACTCTCGCACTCTGAGACGTTTTGGTCCAAGACCATCGTCAGACTGATCAGTCCGATTAAGGTTAAAATGTCTTGACTTGTAAAGAGGAGCATCTGTATGTGTGGTCATATTGGACCTCCTGCAAGTCATGCGCATGGCCTGCCTCACTGCCAGTCAGATTCATAAGGTCTTCTCAGTCTCTTTTTAATTGAGTGACGAGATCTGCTGTCTTCTCATGCAGAGGCTGATCGAGGAGGAGAACATGCTGGCTCCGTCGCTGCAGCAGTTCTCCCTACGAGTGGAGATGCTGCCCTCTTACATCCCCATCCGAGTGGCTGAGAAAATCCTGTTTGTTGGCGAGTCCGTTCAGATGTTTGAAAACCACAACCACAGTCCATCCAGAGCAGGTAGCTCTTCGGGTTGTTTTGAGCAAAAAGCAGTATGCTCTACCATCGCTCTATTACATTTTCAATGCATTTTCCCTGCGTTTGTACTATTCTAGGATCCATACTGAAGCACCAGGAGGACCTGTTTGCTGCAGAGCTGCACAGACTCAAACAGCAGCCTCTCTTCAGCCTTGTCGATTTTGAGAATCTCATCGACGGAATCAGGAGCACTGTGGCTGAGGTGGGATTTATTTTCAAAATGTGTTCTGGGTGAGCTGAGATTCTGCCTGCAGAAGACCATTACTGTTGGAGTTGACCAATCTGTCGATATAAATATAGTATATAATATAATATAGATGTCAGTATTGCTTGTGACATCTATATACCATGTTTTCCCATGGTCATTTTTGGTCATCGGCACCATATCAGCATTATCTTTCCTTGAATAATTGCAGTATTCATAAATGCAGTAAAAGTAATATTGTTGTTATAATGTTAATGAGCTTTTGGCTAAAACATATTCTGATCTATTCTATCCTATACTGACACATTCTATTGTGTCAGTATTGCCTAGTTCTAATCAATGTGTATTGATTTACAGCATCTCTGGACATTGATGGTAGAAGAGTCCGACCTACTGGGACAACTAAAGGTTGGTGCTTATCCTATCTGTTGGTGTTGTGCTATTTGGTGTTGTACTGATTGAAACTTCATTGATTTCCGTGCAGATAATCAAGGACTTCTACTTATTGGGCCGTGGGGAGCTGTACCAAGTGTTTATTGACCACGCACAGCACATGCTGAAGACCCCTCCCACTGCTGTCACTGAACATGGTGCGTTGATATTACAGTTTGAACATGCTAACTTGACCATGGTACATCATATATTTTTACCTTACATATATTTTGTACTTAAACATATACTTTGTACTTATGCAGTCGTGGTGTTGTACGACGCTTTGAATTAAAGTATCCACTAAATTGTAAATATTGTGATATATAACGAGTCTAGGAGAGATTACCAGTCTAGGAGAGATTTCCCTTGCAGCTCATGTGCTTTCTCTCTGTCTGTGTTCCTTCTCCTCAGATGTGAATGTGGCCTTTCAGCAGGCTGCACATAAGGTTCTACTGGACGATGACAATCTCCTACCCCTGTTACACCTCACTATAGATTACCAAGGCAAGGAGGGCAAAGGTTTGTTAATAACTTATTGTTTAAGGGCATTCATTTCAGATAGACATTATCCAAGATTTGTTTTCTTATTTTTTTTAAGGTAATGGTTGAAATGACCAGGGATCCAACACTCTGCTCTCATTAGAGCGGTCTAGTGTTAACATACAACCAAACCTCCAGAGGGCAGCATCGTAGAGGTTGGCACCCTCTAGTGGGTAGTTATCGGTCTAACCGTTCTGCTTTTGCTCCGTGCTTGTTCTCCAGAGCCCACAGGCACCAGAGAGGGTGCCACCCCTCCGCAGGACACCTCCCCCCGTGAGGTGCCCCCTACCGGCTGGGCGGCCCTAGGCCTGGCCTACAAGGTCCAATGGCCTCTCCACATCCTCTTCACTCCGGCTGTACTCGAGAAGTCAGTGCCCCCACAGTACAACCGTATACTACTACGGTATCGCCAGTACGGTAAAGCCTGAAACGGCTTTACTCGAACGAAAGCGGCCATTGTTTAACATTGTGTTTAAACTGTGACCAGGTACAACGTTATTTTCCGCTACCTGCTGAACGTGCGGAGGGTGCAGTCTCAGCTGCAGCACTGCTGGGCCCTGCAGATGCAGAGGAAGCACCTGAAGTCCAACCAGACGGACGCCGTCAAGTCGCGACTGCGTAACCACATGGCCTTCTTGGTGGACAACCTGCAGTACTACCTACAGGTGAGGGGACCATATGAAAGTGGATGTAGTGGGCGAGTCTGCATGTGAAAGTTGCATTCATATGGTTGGTCGATGACCCGTGACCCTAATAAGAGGAGTATGTTCCACTTAAAATTGGATTAGCATAATCTGTTGTGCATTACACGGTTTCCAGGTGGACGTGCTGGAGTCTCAGTTTTCACAGCTGCTCCAGCAGATACATTCCACAAGAGACTTTGAGAGCATCAGACTGGCCCATGACCACTTCCTCAGCAACCTGCTGGCCCAGTCCTTCATACTGCTGAAGCCGGTGAGCATATGAAATGCACTCTATATGTACAGTATATATCGCAGATTCAGTATGGTCAGAACTGTGGTCGTCACATTAGTGGTTTGTCTCTTTAAATCCTTCAGGTATTCCACTGTCTCAACGAGATCCTGGAGCTGTGCCTGAGCTTCTGCTCCCTGATCAGTCAGAACGTGGCTCCCCTGGACGAGAGGGCAACGGCTCAGCTGGATATCCTGGTCAAGGTGAGGAGAGGTCTGGATTAGGGAGCCCTGCAATCTTTATATATCCTCATTCACTGAGAATATCTGGTATAATTTGTTGTCCTGTCTGGTAAATGTGCAGGGTTTTAGCCGGCAGTCCTTCCTGCTGTTCAAGATCCTGTCCAGCGTACGCAACCACCAGATCAACTCGGACCTGGCCCAGCTCCTCCTGAGGCTGGACTACAACAAGTACTACACCCAGTCAGGGGGCACCCTGGGCAGGTAAGGGTCCCCCGGTCAGAATACCACGAAACGGCCGACACTGGTTTTGGATTTCAAGACCTTAGCTTCACAGAAATTACTTATAGATTGCTAACCTGATATTAAGGTTAGCAAAACAAAACAAATTGAAATTGTAGTCAAGTCAGATCTTTGGCTAATCTGATAAGCATGAAAGATCAACTGGTGCTTAACATTAATATTGTTTTCCATTGAATTAATTGTTTCTTACTCACTGAAACCTTTTCATTGCAGCTTTTGAACAGGGGAGTGAAGATGAATATAACCCTGCATCATCCAACAAATTCATCACATTGTAAATATTGGCACTAAACTATAGCTGTTTAACCCCTTTCTGTACAAACTGTATTTAAACTACCAAAACAATGAATGTCCTTTTGTAAAAAAAAATAAACGATAAGATGAAACTGTCACGTTTTCTTTTATTCAATAAAAACCGACAGATTAAAATTATATACAACAGAGGCATGCAAGCGTCAGAACAATTACTAAACATTCACCGTGATTAAAGGCATTTCTACCCCTCCCCCCTCAACGATGAGCAGGTCATTACGATGAGGTTGATGATGACGATGTTGTCGTTGACGACGAGTAGTCATGGTGGTACTGGGGCTTGCTACGGTAACCCAGCCGCTCGCCACAGATCAGGCTCTGAATGAGCCACTCGGCGGACACCAGGGGGACCTTCTGGGACGTCACGCTCTTCTCCACCAGCGGGGGGCAGGCCCCGTCAGTCACCACCAAGTCAAATTTGCCCGCAGGGATGTCTGGGGGGAGGGGAGATGGATACCAACAGCCGTCAGCTATGAAGCCAATGCTATAATCGTGCAGCACAATATGGGTTAAATATAATTGTTTTTCTGTATATCTTAAGTCACTAACGCTGCGATGGACGCTTGTTCCAATTGTAGAGAATAGAATAGACAAGTGTTGTGCAGTTTCTGTTTTATTCCTTAAACCTGCACTATTTAACTTTTCTACTTTAGCCATTTACTCCATGAAAATAAATCTGACCCAGTATGACAATAGAAAGCCAATCTATCCAGATCATTTCTCTAAAAAGTTACCATCTGTCCCTATTATGATCTGAAAAATAGAATTTATTTTTCCGTTTTCGGACGATTAACCGAAGTCAGCAGAAATTAGCGTGAAACTACACATAATATGTATAACATACTGTAAACCAATGCTTTGAAAATCAGCAAATGTCACTATGAAAGTACAGCTTTCCCAAAGGAAAAACATTGCGGTATCTATATACATTTCACATATCGTGTGGTGTGTGTCTGTTGGGTGGTGAGGTAGTAGTGGTTGTGGTACCAGAGCTGTCCTTGTCGGCCTGGTGGTGTCTGACGGTCAAGGCTCCGCTCAGGGTGAGGAGCTGAACCCACAGCTCCTCTGACTCCCCAAACACCAACAGCACCCTCAGAGCCTCAAACGGCTTGCAGCGCGGGTGCCTGACAAGATAAGAGATGATGTACTTTGATCATCCCAGACAGGAAATGATGTACAGCCTGTACATCATTTCCTGTCTGGGAGTATTTTTTATACCATTTGTTACTGTCCTGTACAGTACAGGACAGTAACAAATGGTATAAAAAATACTATATGCACAACATGAGTAGAAATGTAGACAGTTGAGGTAAACATTGTTGACATGAGAGTTTTGACCATGTCTAAAATTTCAGTGATCTGATGAAGTGATGCACAACTCAATCGCCCACAAGGCACCTCTTCTCACCATTCCACGATCTGTTCGTCGGGGCCAATGCCGGCCGGCAGAAGGTAGTTCCTGTAGTTCAGAAGCTTGTTCTCTTTGCAGCAGTCCCGCACCCAGATGTGCGAGACGCACGGCACGCCGCTGGCCACGCACAGCAGGTACTTCCTAGTGCGGCAGTGCTGGTCCGCGATCAGCAGGCTCTGGTAGGCTGCCTTGCACTGGGAGGAGACACAAGTTGGCAGCAGGAGTTCAAATAGTGACACATGATATACAGAGCATTGTATTTTATTCCAGATTCTGATAGTCAGAAATCATATATGAGCCCAATACCAAAGTTAAGGTTTTAGGAAATCCCCCAATAACAAAGACCAGACAACTCGGCTAACAGGCTGGTACTCGTCACTACTACGGGAAATATGTAAGGGTTACCTGTTCTTCGTTGAAGTCCAGGAGGACAAAACCTCCGCCTGCCTGCAGCTGAGACTCCGTGTAGCCTTTGTTGTACGGAGCCGTCTGCACGTACTCTGTTGAAAAACAAGGCCTTCATCAACACATACAAGACATTCAACAAGTAAACCAGTCACCTGTCCTGCCCCACGTCAAAGGCCATTCAAAACCAAAACATCACTCACCTTCGTCGTCGTCGCTAGTCAGCTTGTTGGTGAGGCGGTCCGTCTCGGAGGAGGCCGTCAGCATGAAGGCGAAGCCCAAGAAGAGGGAGGCGTTCTGGGGCAGGGGGCCGTGCGTCCCCTCCACGTCCGCGGAGGTCGCCGGCAGGTCTGTGCCGCTGCCAGACGTGTTGCACACGCCGATGCGCTGAGCTGCAGAAGAAGAGTATGAGTAACAAAAAAAATGTTTTATGAAGGAAATCAAGTTCAGATCTACGATATAAAGATATTATGAATGGAAGAGCCAAGCAAAGTAGCACCAGTGCATAAGGAAGATAAGCTCATTAACCCCCCACCACCATCACATCTACTTGTGGGCCAACACCGATACTAGCAACAACAAAACACTAGTTACCAGGTTATCCTCATTAGTACAGCGAGGATGGAGCCAGCAGCATGGGACGGACGGCATGTAGCGGTCAAATGAGCCATGATGCACTACTTCACGTTATGGAGTCTTTATTAGCACCATACATAATTAGCTGATGTTTTGCAGCATAAGTCGTATACACAATAAAATGAAGACACATTCACCAAGTTCATGTCACCAGGTACCTATGCCAAAGATTAAAAGGCTGATTTCATCAAGTTATAATTGAATAAAATGCATAAAAAGCTTGTTTTAAAATATAAAAACAAGTTATTAAATGTATTATTAGACATTTAAAACCATGTGTATTCATACATACATACATGATTAATGCATCCTTAAAAAAGGCCCACCACTATTGGTGGTCTGTGTGTCACTCGGATTGAGGACAACTTAACCACCATCAGAAATCCTTTGGGAGTAAAATACAGTCAAAAAATAAAAGGTAATTGGGGAAGCTTTGTCCAAATTCAAAACTAAAATCCTGCTGCTTGTGTCATGGCCCATGAGGATGGGCAGAGGAGCATGCGATTGGTGGGTTTAAATCAACAAGGCCTCTGTACCCGCTCTGCAACCCCCTCCACCACGGCGACCGCGCTTGGCGGGTGTCCTCTCCTCTGTGGAGCTCATCAGCTTCCTCTTCCCAGAAGGCCCTGGGGTGCGGGGGCTGCTGGAGGAGCTAGGGGTGGGGGTCCCCTGGCCCCCTGCGCCTCCCCTGCGCCTCCTCTTCCCTTCCACCAGGTTGTCTGTGGGAAACGTCAGAGAACGTCAGATCCAGAGGCGTCAGACAACGATAAATAGGAGGTGTGCACTCCTGCATGGAGCCTATTGGCATACATTGTGTAGATATGGATGATACTCTCATCCATAGCAGCATCAGTTGTACTTTTTTGTTCTTTGGGGCATTAGAAAAAACTTGGATCATCAATTATCTCTCCGTGATGCATTTGGTCTCTCTTTCTTGGCTCACCATCTTTCTCTGACTTCTCTCACTCTGATTTGCCTCTGAGCAGGACATGCTGGCCTCTAGTGGCAGATGCTGGGCACTACAATGCCACCAGGCTCATCCTGCATCAGTTAAACAAAGAGCACCTGTACTTTTAACACTACTTTTAATCCATGCCTTTTAAATGTTTCAAATACCCTTTGACACTGTGCGCACTCATCACTTATTATTCTATTATTTTATTTTTTTGATGACATCACGGTCCAGTGCAGCATTGTAAGCTTCCCAGTTTGCGTCACACTCGGGGTCCAGTGGGAGTCTTACCCAGGCTGATGTCGGAGGCCTTGGCCAGCGGGGTGGAGGGCTCGTAGGGCCCCAGGCTGTGCTGCTCCCGCAGCTTGTTGCCCTGCTCCAGGGACAGGATGACGGAGCTCCTGTTGTGCCACTGGCACTGGCCCTCCCTCTCCACGCTGTAGTAGAGCTCCTGGCCCTCCGTCTTGTGGCCCTTCACCACGCCTGCAGGCATCGGAGCGTTTTAGCAGGAGTCAAATACTATACATCACAGTCAAATCCTCTTTTGAAGGTTTCCCCCTCCACCAACATGTTCATATTCAATGAACAGCATGAGGTTTTGTTTGCGGCTGGCAGTACGCACGGCTTTGGAATCAAATGCCTTTTATCGTAATTTGGTTGAACATAAATATCATAACCTATCCCTTGTCTCCTACCTACCATGGTGTTAAAATGACGACTTTCAGTAACTACAAGATGTGAAGTTTGCATAAATGATTACATTTGTATCTTTATAAAGTCTTTACGTGTGAGACCTTTTCAATACCGGGGCCCTCCTGTGTCTGAATATCTACAGCTGTTGAGCCCACCACTGAAGACGTAAAGGAAAAATTTCCAAATGCCACCACACATATTCACCCCTAGTGACGCACCAATGACCCACAAGACTACTATTCAGGTCGCTTGTGCTGCCAGCTTCTCCTATGCCCTCCTGCTTCTCCTATTCCTCCTCCTCCTCACCCACGCTGAAGTACTCCTCCTCCAGCAGCGCCGTGACCTCCGTCCCCACGGGGACGGGGTCGCACAGCAGGATGTCCCCGCCCACCACCTCGCACTCGTAGCCGTCGTCGAAGCGCAGGCCGAAGCGGCCGTCGCCGGCGTCCTTGGTGATGCGGCCCGAGTAGAAGTAGCCGTTGGACGACCACTTGGCCACCACGCGCAGGCCCACGAAGCTGCTGCCCGCCGAGCTGGCCTCCTCGGGGGACGACCGCAGCGAGTCCGACGGGCTGGGAAGCTGGGCGTCCAGGGGGCTGTCGGGGAGCCGCGGGGGGCGCACGTTGGCGAAGGGCTCCTCCTCCGAGGACGAGAGGTGCTGACCCGGCGGGGCGGCCCCGGTCGCCCTCTGCATGGCGCCCCATGCTGCTCCCCTTGGAAAGGACAGGCGGGAGGGAGGCGGGGAGAAACAAACAGTGAGGGGAGGGAAGACGGAAAGGGAACAAGAGGGAGAGGGAGCCAGATGGAGCATCTGCTCCTACTACCGACATTGGTGACGTCAACAGAACACAAAAAAGGGATCAGGGAAAAAAAAAAGGAAAAAAGGAAGAGGTAGATAAAAAGACTGTAGAGGTAGAAGAAAAGGCCCCGCGAGAGAACTCACCTGGTCAAGGAGGAGCGGGACGGCGGCCGGCCCCTCCTAGCCCTTCCCCTGGAGGGTAGCGGGACCAGGGCTGGGGTCACCGGAGTGCCTCCGCCTCGGTCCCTCGGTGCAGCCGACCCCGCCCTCTGACCCCTCTGGCCCCTGGGCCGCTGCCCGCCTCCCCTTCTGGGGCTGGGACGCATAGAGCCACACATGTCGGGCAGGCATGTGATTCTAGGGCCACTGCTAGCACTACTTGACACAGTCAACCCCCTTGGTTCTCACATGAGAAAGGCCAATTCTCTCCCAGACTAAGTGGAAGTCTTGGGATGGGGATTCCCATGGGGACAGGTTAGTCATCTAGCTTGCCATGTGATCGTGTACATACATTTGAACCTAAGTTTCAAATGAAGGTCAGTCAAAGGCCATGTACCAGAAAACATGGTAATTGTGTAAAATAAACAAACTTGGAAAACCATTTTCCCTTGAAAAAGATTCATTCAAATCCATTTCCATACTTTTTCTGACCTGTGCAAGAACCCTGGTGATAAAGTCTGAGGGCTGACTGATAGTGACCCTAGATGCACGTCTAAGCCGCAGCATTACCCCCATAAAGTCGGGAAGGGATTAGCACATCGTGTTAACAGAAAAAGAAGTGGTTAGAAAGTCAGAAACAAGAGAGACGGAAGACGGACGCTGACATGCAAAGTTGGACAAAGAGAAGATCAACAGACATCAACATGTAAATAACACGCCGGATCGGGTGGTGCGTGAGGAGCTGCGGGTGCAGGGCCTGTGTTCTGGAGCTGTACCTGGAGGCCCTGCCCCCCCTGCTGGGAGGCATGATGAAGCAGCCGGTGCTGCTGCTGCCCGTGGTGCCTCCCGAGAGCTTGGAGGACAGGGAGCTCATGTCCCCCAGGTCCCCGGACGTCATGGAACTGACTGTGCGGCACGGTGAGATGTCACTGTCCAGCACCTGGCAGTCCACCACGGGCTCCTCGCTCTCCTGAAAGACAGCACAGGGTTCTGATGCAAGAAGACTATTTGACATGTAGATGGAATTCTAAAGAATGACATTGAAACCTTTTATAATGTTTCAATGCGTCAATGACATTACTTGCCCAAAGGTGTAATTCAACTTTTAATTCATCTTTAACGTTTCTGCCTATGCCAGTCCTTAATGGGTATAAGCCCGAACAATTTTTTGCAAGCATACTCATGTATAAATATTGTCAACATTTCTTGTTGCCTCACTGCACACACCACCCACAGGTTTGCTGGCTCTGAAGCAAATAAGTGCACTATTTTGGAATTGTTACAGACAGAGAGGAAGGTGCGAACACGTCAGCAGCACACATTACTCAGCAAAATACTGCACCTTTGAACCGTCCTTTGGTTAGAACCGTTTTGTGATGCTGTGAACAAATGACTACGGGTGGGCGTTGGGGCCCTTATGTAATCACCTCACGACGATCAGACACAAACGCCAAATGGCAAAAATGAAAGAAGGACTAAGCTGCTGAGCTTTCAGACGTTGGACCTAATGCCAAGCTTCAGATAGAACACCCATTACACATTTCTGTTATCCATCTGTCACTTCTTTCAAAACAGAATGTTGGGTTTTCTGTGATACTGGGAGCATCGCATAATAATGCATACTATGGATAAGACAAGGACTGCTGCAAAAGAGGAACTGGCCGTTACCTCGGTGACCTTGCGCTCCACCTCTTTTCCGTCCTCGTAGTACACATCTGTGATGATGCGCGTGACGGTGGTCCGCACTTCCTGTGTGGTGCGCACGTGCCTGCGATGGGAGGGGGCTGCGGCCCGTTGAAACGAAGGGGTCTCTGCGTCTAACTGTCAGCGATAAGGTATACAGTGTTCTGAACTGATATTCAAACCCCACAGTGACACACAGAGACGGGGGATATTCTACTGAAGAGGTTTCCTGAAGTTTAGATATAGATCATGGAATGCTGAATATTCCCATCCCTTTTAAATGACTCATGTTGTTTACCCTGCTTGTGGGAGAGCGCACGCCTGGCCCATCGAAGCTTGTCTGCTGAGAGATCGTCCTCTTAAGTCCAGACAGACGGACAGACAGACAGACAGGCAGAAAAAGAGAAGAGAGAGAAAATGTAAGCACCAACGTTGTCAATCAATACATAATGTGCAATGTCTGCTTTGTTCTGGAAGAATAAGCATAGAGTAGTACGCACAACTAGATAAAAAGAAAAAGGAAATCCAGCAACAGAGCGAAACTATTAACCTTGCTGGACGGAGTGCGAAAGGCGGCGTTGTCAAAGCAGCTCTGCTGGGATCCGGCGGTTCTTAGTGTGGCCCCCGGCCTATGTGGTGTGGAGGGCCCGGGGGTCTGGCTGGCCTCCCTGTCTGCTGTGACACCACCCGACTTGGAGTCAGGGGTGGCTAGCCCTCTGGCTGCTCTGGCCAGCGGCTCGGCCAGCACCTCCTGACTCGGGCACGAGGACGGCTCTGATTGGCTGTTGGGGAGGCTGTTGCATCCCAGTGAGGATGACTGGGAACTCCTCAGTGGTGATGTCAAGCGGTCCACCCTGAACACAAGGTTTAGTGACAGTTAGATACAGGAGGGGCCCAGCATGGAAAAGCCCGTACACGTAAAGACTTAATTGAGACACAAATGTAATCATTAATGCAAACTATACAAATCTTAGTAGTTTGTGAAGTCTTTTTCGCAGGATGTTCAGTCAATGTAATCCTGTGGTGTCAGGATTCATATACAAATCTCAGATTAACTTCATAATTTGTATAGGGTGTAGGGTCCATGATCATCCTGCCAAAATTAACTTTTGATGTCAACCCAAGGAGCTCTCTTCTCACAAGAGGATTAATATAAGTTCAAAATAGCCTTCCGTTCTATCTCCAGAAACAAAAAGTAGGTCTCCCTCTTCCTCTTGCACACGGACACACAGATAACCACGTGTACACGCACACACGCACGCACGCACGCACACACACACACACACACACACACACACACACACACACACACACACTTCTTGCAACCAAGTTATATTCCAACAGGGAGAACAATGTATACATTAAGTCAAACTCGTAGAAGCATTCTATGGCTTAAATCTTTCCTTTTAGCTTTTTTTTTTTTAGATGTCAAGTTACGCTAAACCCTGATGCAAAATGAAAACGCAACTGGGGTTTTTGGGGCGGGGCACAACTGACCTGGCGGGGGAGGTGGTGTAGTGGACCTCCTCCTCTGTCGCCCCCACCTGTCTGTGGACCTGTCTGACGCGACTGAACACGGATGAGCTGCACAGCACAGCAGAAACAAAAAGAACATCAAAATCATGTATTTTTTTACATGCACGTAATGGAAGTATTGGCCGATCACTTTCACATTCAAATGTAGGCTTTTTAGGCTCAATGTGCAGATTGGAAATAATTAAAGTGGGTTAATGTGGTGGCCCTTCATTTAACTGACAATTCTGTACTCCCTTGCATTTGAATCGTACCATCTTTCTTTTGTTTATAGAACAATACAAGCTTAGAAAAATGAATCATGTTGATTGTGTGAAGACGTGTTGCACTGCATCAACCACCCCCCACCCATTCAATCCTGTATGAGGAGTCCAGACTCGTCTCAAATTGCGGTACAATCATTTGCTGGATGTGACATTTCCATCTCGGCACTTATGCACACGCTGACAACTACAGCTCTGTGAGAAAGAGAGTGCTCTACCTACGAGCCAAGAGAAAGCCACATTCATTTCCAGATTAATTGAGACCCTCTCCACCCCCACCCCTAACACACATTCTTATATAAATTGTTATGCATAGAAAAAACAGCAGGTTACCTGGTTACGGCCTTGGCAACAGTGGTAACCTTGACGACAGATCCGTCCTCGTCCGATAGTGAGGGCTCTGGTGAGGAGGGAGACATTAGTGCGATGCTGAAGTGAATAGAGGAGCGACTGCACGGTCAGGAACACAGCCCTTAGGCTGCACAAACCCTTCAGTATTATTTAAGGACTGAAAGGTAATGGGCCATGCTAACATTTGTATGATTCTGAGAGAAACAAAATAGGCCTGCACGATTATGACACAAATGGTGATTGGGATTATTTTGATCTATATTGTGATTGCGATTATTTATTGGGATTGACAGATTATTGATTCACTTAATATTCTGGGGCTCCTATTGTTTATAAAAACAATACAAATCAAGCAATTACTGAGTGGTTTGGTTTGTTATTTGATCTTAATGTAACAGGCATAGTAAATGTTACATAATTATGAGTATTCTTTTGGATAAATAAATTGCGACCTTTAACGATCATCTAGTTGCAGTGTTCAAAATTGCGATTCCGATTAATAGGCAATTCATTGTGCAGCCCTACTGTGATTTCTCGCCATCTCCCCTATGTTGCAGGGGAAATAAAAACAACAGTACGTTTCTGGCTGCTCTTTAGAACTCATGTCCCCATCCGCATCAGCAGGGGCCCTTACTCTGCAGGCTGAAGCGCTCTGAGTTGCCCTCTTCGACGGGGGTCACCAGCTTCATCCGCAGACTCAGCTTCCCCCCTCCCTTCTCGGGGCCCTCCTCTCCGCTCTCCTCTGCCACGATGTCGCTGGTCACCACGGAGACGTCGCCCACAGCGGGCGGCTTCTCTGAAAACAAGTTAATCTCTGGAGAAAACCGAGCAGCGGTCAACAGCGAGTTAACATCCGGTCAAACTCAATTTAGTCTGGGTCATGGTCCACTGCACAGTGCTATATGGGTGAGGGACGCCCCACCTCTCTCCTCAGGCAAATCGGCCTAATCACATTCACATTGTGCAGTACATAGTTAATATCACATTAATACATTACGTTAAGTAAGTACATTAATATCCGCCTTGCGATTTTCAGGCCAATAGAGTAGGTCAAAATATGGGGGATTCTGAGAAAGGTTTTGCACATAAAAAGTGGCGTCACCCAAAGTAAATTATATATTAAAAAAATGTATCAAGAGCAAATTACATTTGAATACAGAATCTCTACATGTTTCAGAAAAATCACAAAAACCCACCAATGGGAGTGCTGTGTCTGGGCGTCTGCTTCAGCTGGTTGACCAGAGGGGGTGTGGCTACAACAGCTGGTCCAATGAGCTCCCCCTCTTTAGGAAGGGTGAAGTTGAATGGAATTTCTATAGAAAAAGAAGTTCCCAATTATCTTTTTTTGGTCACCAAAAAATCTAAATTCATGTTGATGTAAAAAGATATTGAAGCATTGAGACTGGCTCCAAAAGCGGAGCCCGTCAGAAAAACAATCATGTTTTATTATAGATGCCGTTTAATTTATATGTTTTTTTCCGTCTCTAGATGCCGTTTCATTAGATCAATATCTTTTTCCCCTCTCTCCAACAATATGTAGCCAATGTCTAAAAACAGAAATATCCCATAATACTGCTAACTTTTAGAGAAGCGTAACCTGGTCTTCAATGTACTTGAATGTCTTACCTCCAGAGCTGTCACTTAAGCTCTTGTCTTTGGAACCGTCTGCCTCAGGCCCCGCCCTATCCTTCTGGGACAGCCTATCAGGAGTCACCTGTGAGTCGGTGGACTGGGAGTGCAACTGGTGGCCATTGGTGGAGACTTTGCTACAGGCTGGCTGTGAGTTGGCACTTTTCGACTGCTGCGACATCTGGGAATGTCCTTCACTCAACTTCCGAAGACCATCACTGATATCTTCGTCTTGCCTGCCCTCACTCTCCTCCTCCTCCATTGGCTCAGGGGATGGCAGCTGGCTCTGGGAGAGAGCCAGGCCGAGCGCTGAGCCCTCCTGCCCAACAGTGACCTCCTCTGCCTCCATCGACTCCTCTTCCCCCTCCTCCTTATCATCATCATCATGATCATCACCACCACCACCACCGCCGAGTGTCTCTCTGTCTTTTTGGCTGTTGTTGCTGGGGGCACTGTCCTGCTCGGTTGACTGCAGGGAAGGAGTCTTTACATTGGCAGCTGCTCTTGGCTCTGTGGTGTTCCCTGGACCCTTCACTACATTCACACTATCAGCCGTCTGAGGAACTACAGACTGAGAGGACAAGGTACAAGACGTGGCGTTCAAGGGCCGCTCAGCGAGGTCCCCGGAGTCAACCTTTGGCCGAAGGCAAGACCCATTCTCTGCTTTGGTCCCATTGCTGCCTTCGGCTACATTCACGTTTCCTTCTGCCGTCCTAACCGGACCTTCAGACTTAAGCGGTGGACGGGAGTCCTCGCCGGTGGTCCGATCGAGGCTAAGCCGTTGAGAACCGGCGGGAACGTTGGGGCCGGCGGCGGCTTTGCGTTGGGAGGACGAAGCAGTGCCATGCTCGTTTCTTTGACTGCAGCGAACGGATTCAGACTCGTCGACGCAGAGCGGCTCCTCTATCTGTGTGGCCTGGCTGTCCTCCTCTGTCTGCTGGTCCACGACGCTCTCCGTGTTCACCGTCAGCTGCAGGGCCAGCGTGAAGGAGGGCGGCTCCGAGGCAGGCGCCGGCTTGTCGTGAGGCAGAGAGGACGGAGGGATGACCTTGGCCCCTTGTGCCTCCTGCGACACCGCAACGCCAGAGCAGCTTCCGCCCTCCAGACTGGGTGTTGAAACAAATACATCCTGTACGAAAACATACAGAAATGACATGTCACACACACATCAGAGGCAACTAGATTCAAATATTTCCTTTCTGACCTGTCCAATAGTCTAGAACTTTACTAGACTATAATGTGTAAAGAGGCGTTAAAGGGCAAAAAAGCTCAAGGCATTTTAACGAATATACCGGTAATAGAAACCTACGTGAGAGAATTCCGGTTGGGATGGCATTGAGAGGGTCCTGTCCAAAACAAAACTGGGGGAATTCTGGGACAAAGGCGTGGAAGCTTTTGGCTGTGGCTTAGAGAAAGCTGCCATCTCTGTGGGCCCTCCCTCTTTTTCCATCAATTGGTCCTCTGGAGGTTGAGATGTATCCATAGGCTCATCTGCATCTGGTGAAATCCAAGACTATTAAGTGCCTTTCATAATTCCACAGTGGTTATTCATTCAAACTCAACGGTCATCCAAGCAAGCTACGCCGTTACCCATGTTGCATTCTGGGTTGGTCGGAGAGCTCGGAACAATTAAAGGAGCTTGGCTGAAGTTGTCAGGAGTGGGTGCGACGCAGTCGGTAGAGCTCCTGGGTGTCACAACAGATAAACTATTAGACGTTTCCTTTTCAGGCTGCAGTACACTTTACATCTATGGGACACAAGAGCCTTGTAGCTTACTGGGACAAGGTTTCCTGCACCAGGGTGCCTTGACCAGAGAGATGCAACAGCCCCAGAGTGTGGGCGGGCGTCAGGGTAGGATACGTCTGGTTATCAGACACGGTGCTGTCTACCGAAGCCCCTGTGGCAGAAGAATAAATCCAATTTGAGTTTGTTTACTTCATTAACATCAAAGTGTGCAACGGATTAAAATGACGAATGGAACGTTTTGCCACGTCACACGAAAATGACTTGCTTGGATGATGTTAGCATTAAAGTATGTAAAACCATGTAGAGCTTCTACCTCACTTCTGTAATATAATCACGCATTCGCAAGTTGGTCTGCACTAAAAAAAAAACGCTGTCAACCCTTATAGTTCTAGGCTTCAGGTCCCCTGTCACGATGCTCTGTGGCCATGGACTCACCCATCTTTTCAGCATCAAACATGTCCTCTTGAGAGGACAGGATCTCAGCATCGCTATGGTCACCAGTGACTGGCATGCCCTGGGAGTGGAGCAGAGCCTGGACCCTCAGTGCTCTGTCTGTCTGTCCACGGGGCTCTGATGAGCTGCTGGAGCTCACCTCTGACCTGCAGAAGAAACCAAGTCCCTGCTATAGATGGGGGTAACTTTCAAGACAAAAACGAATGAATTATCGACCTGTACCGTGCTGATTTGAAGTCTTGATCTGCCGAACTCCCTGTGCTGATCTTTTGGTCCGCTAGTTGGAAAAATAAAAGTTGTTGATATAAGTAAACTGTAATTACTAAGTACAGACACAGAGACACAAAGAGACAGATATATATAGAGAGAGAAATAGAGAGCGATAAAAGACAGAAGGCAGGAATGTAATATACATGGTAAATGAAGTCAACTCAATCCCATTTCACCCAATGTAATCATAGATCTGTTTGTTTACATTAAATATGCTGCAACACGTTAAGCATGAAAGAATGCATATGCATAGGAGTGTGGGCTACCTAGCTTGATGTGCCTCTCCTGGTCCGTCTGAGGCAAGATAACCTCCTTGTCCTGCTGTGGATTGTCTCCCACCCCACTACCCAGGCCCTGGCTCTCAGAGAGCTCCAGACAAGCAAACTGAGACTGCCCCCCTGAAACAAATACAGAACACAAAATATGTTTTTAATATTTATGTAGCCATTTTGTTATTCTTCGAAGCACAACATTGTAAATTCTTCGCCTCAAAGAGCATCAGCATCAGTCACCTTCGGGTTGAGTGCAGTGAGTTGTCGAATCAGCCCCAGAGTCCATATTAACGTCCGATGATGGACACCTACAAGACAATGAGCCAGAAGAACCCTTTAATGTAGAGGTTGATGCGATCATAAGCTGGATGGCAAACACCCTGTGTAACACATACTTTGTCTTATTTGGAAGAGGGCAGATGTTAATGACTTGACTCTCCTCTTCGAGAGCTGTACCACAATTGCTCTGGGCTACCTCTGATTGGCTCTCGATTGTCTGAGAGCATCTGCTTCCTGCTGGTGAAGAGATCAGTTCCTGGAAGGGTAGTAATAAATAAATGAATATGTCACCGAGTTGATGGACCAGTAAAGGAAAACTTGCTTCCACTGAATATATTTGTTTGAAACGTTATCATTGTCTAGGAACAAGATTGTGAAAAATGATTACAAAAGGCAATCTGAGCTAGAACAACAGGTAAGATTATGGTATACTTTATTAATGACAGTGTTGTATAATAACATAAGACATCTGGCAGGTTGTTATACGTTATAACAATATGCCAAATTGCCATAGCATTGTTAAATTTAAGTTGTTTTCTTTCTGTGAGTCATCAATGCAATTGTATGCATGTTTGTAGTCAATGGGCAACAACAGTGTGTTTCGAGACGCTTACCAGAACAGGACTGTGGGCAGCGGGCTGAAGGTGGGACAGTCGGCGGGACAACAGAGCACGGTAGCTACTTTCTGGGTCGTCCTCTAGGGCAACACTGTCCGGCTGGGAGTCTTCCACGATCAGGCACGGGTTCTCATGCAGAGGTAAACTTGAGTCCAATTCACTTCCGCCGGGATCCATGAGCACTGATCACACAACAAAGCTCGGGTGATGCGAGATGTGGCTAGCCAAAGATCAGCAAGTTAATACAGTATATGCGGAAGCAGGCGGTATTCATTGTGGTAGAAACAGTTTCTTAATCTAGGAAGCGATGTAATTTGTGCTAAACCTAGCATTTTAGCTCCACTTACACAGATTATCCACGCTGTGCATGCTCCGCCCAACAAGGAGGCGTCAGTGACGGTAGTACAAAAACAAAGAGAACGCGTAATGGCAGCATTTTCGAAATAATACTTCCTACCTATTCAATGCACGCGCATAACAACTTGTATAAACGACAAACTAGGGCACCTATTCCGTTATTCTACTTCCTTGCGGTAAACGACCTGAACGTCTCCTGCAGCTGCAGGAATAGCCAATATACACACGCCCCTTTCGTATCCGGCGCGGCAAAACTAGTTGAGAGATCTCGTTGGTCAAGTAGTGATGGTGACGTCAGATACAAATAACATGGATTATGTTAAGTACGATATTCAAAACGTCTCTGTAGTATTCAGAATCTGCACAGGCACAGCATAGGCTGTATATGGACAAACATGGGTTATTTAGATAAGAACACCAATTATCCTAATAAAGTTAGTGTACGTCCAGTTTAGCCTATGCATGGATTGACACACTATGTAGCATCATTTGAATCACCTAGGCCTAACACCAGATTTGTTTCTTTCAAATATGCTTATTAGGCTACGGCCGCTATATCCTATACAGCAGAGGTCTTCAACAGGGGGTCCGCGACCCCTAGGGGGTCCGCGGAGGTACTGCAGGGGGGTCGCGAAAGAAAGAAAGAAAGAAAAGTTAAAAAAAGAAAGAAAAAAAAAAGAAAGAAAGGCGGTCGCGAAAGAAGGAGCGTGTCGGGGAGGGAATATTTTCCATGTTTCCATCAGTGGATGAGCTGGGAGATTCTGCTGTGCTCTCGCCTCCCGTTACACACGCGATTCTTGCGCACACACATATCTTTGTGAAAGTGGATTTTCCTCACTCACCTACCTGAAAAACAAAGACAGGTCAAGACTGCAGCCTGAGGCTGATATGACTCTCTGCCTGACAACCTCCATATGGCCAAGGTTAGACAAGTTGTGTGCTACTCATCAGGGTCAGACATCTCACTAATGTGGGAGTATTATGCCATCCATAGATGGTTTGAGATTCACTGCCCATACTACTGTATGTTTAAAATTAAAACATGAATCTGTCAATTATGTTAATAGTTCAGTATTGTATGCAGATAACAGGTATGTTTATGCATGCCAGTGGCACTAACAAGCATCACTAATTTTCGTTTCCACATTTATGTTTTAAAAATGTCCATTTGAAT
>OMKX01107064.1:0-10719 GCA_900302425.1 Brosme brosme
GAAATGAAATGCACCATCTGTGCTTTATGCCCAGTCACACGAGTGTCCTTCCTACAGAGGTTCTGAAGGGCTCATCTCCACAGCTAGGCCTCCACTAACCGCAACCATGGACAAAATTGGTCCTTGTATTAAATGCCTATGATGTCCCGTCACAAATTGCCTCTTTTCTTATTCACTCGTTTAAATTTGCGATGTTACTTGAAACGATGACCCTTTGGCAGGTGGAGACAAGGGCCCACATTCACAATTCTTTGGCACCCCAAGTCACAATACTAAATCGCCGTTTTACATGTGGGGCCCCACGGTGAACCCAGATTCTGGTACTGACAGCTAGAAGCTCATTTTTTTCTACGCACAATGACGCTCACATGAACGAGAACAGTTTCATCAAAAAGTAGCTTGAGGAAAAATAATGTTTTAAAAAGCCAATTAAAATACTAAAATAAATAAAGTACACAGAGCACTTATTTTATCTGAAAACCTTAATTTTCTTGAATTTCTAGTCTTAAAAAATGCAGTGGTGCATTGGTAGAGCTACGAATCGTGAAGGTGCACATCTGTAAAAACACTAATCTTGGATCTCAACCCTTTCTGACAAGACAGGGTGGTGAAAAAGTTTAAAGGCATATAAAATCGGTTTAAAAGCCAGCATTCACTAGGTTTCGCCTGCTTCGAACAAACATTTGTATTTTAAATGTGAATCAGGTAACTAACAAAACCATGCAAACCACGGTCGCTTTGAAAAGCTGGTCGAGTTGTAACACATTATAACCCCCCAATGTCTATATTTACAGATCCTTGTACAAAATACAAGGCGATGTTTTCATTGGATGTTTTGCTGTCTAAATAAGCCTGTTGAAATGGTTACAATTTTTGGAATTGCAACACATTACACTGTCCTAGAAAAGTTAAGGGGAGGGGGGTAAAACCAGCTGTTGACAATTTGTGACATTGTATCATGTGGTTGGAGTATATACTTTTAAGATGCACACTTAACTGTTGGGAGGATGGGCAGTACCCATTGTAAAATGGCTAAAAAAGAATTTCAAATCAAAACTACACTGAAGAAAACCATAAAAAGCTACACCGATACTGTCAAAAATTAATGCCTTCCTCATCTTTCAGCCCCATGCAACCATGTCATTGTACATTCCCAAAGCTTTGTCCATCTTACTGACAGACCCAGCCACAGAGACTGCCTCCTAAAGCACATCCCCTTCCTGCAGAGTTCAAAGGTTAAGACATGGTGATTGGCTGAGCCCCCAGCTGATCGTCAGCAGGCTGGAATGCAAAATGGGGGACTTCATGTACAACAGTAGCATGCTACCAGGACCATTTCTAATATTGTTAATATAAAAACTTTTCTCTCTAAATGTAAACCAAACACGAATGAAGCTATTGTTGTGAATGAGTAGGCCTACTCGTTTTTAATGGAAAGCAAAAAAATAATATTTTTTGGGGTCAGCAATTGAGGAAATAGCATGCATAAATAGTGACCAAAATAATAGAAATGTAGTGTGTATTTAGGCAACAACTAAGGCTACTATAAGCCAACTTGTAAATGAGTATGCCTATAACGGTGTTTTTTTCCTTCGAGCAGTTAACTTACGCCTACAGAGTTCCTACGTATGGCCAATTGTCTGGTTAAATTGTAAACGTCTTTTCCAAACATTGCGTACACACAACTATATCCAAAAATATCCTCAAAATTCGTCAAAAGTGAATATGATTTTAATAAAATATGAATAAGACGAATGTGCAATGTACGCCTACTAAACGGCAGTGTGACGTCTACGTGGAGCTAACATAATGAATAAAAGTAATTATGCTCGAGTCGTAGCATGATGTTAGCAAAGGGCAGCTTTAAAGCTTTCAAATGTCTTCTCTTCTGAACTGTGGATTTAGTGAGGCTAGGGCCCAGAAGTGCTTTCATTGCCATGTCGTTTGGGAGTCCATCTCGTGCGATACCACAATGTGTGGAGAGGAGGGCGGAAGCACGGGGCAGGCAAGAGAATGACGGGCAGATCCTTCTCAAATGGACGACTTCACAGGCGTACGCCAAGAGCAACCCGGCACTCAACCTACACATTTCCGTTACATAGCGTTTACCGAAAAGACCAATAGTGTGCATTAGATGTACACAATGTAATCCATTTGTACTGGGGGAGAGGACTGAGAAGACTAGCCTTGAATTAAACCAATATTTACAATGGTTTGAAGCAGCAGCTCGTAGTAATGGCGAGTGAAGACCGCTATTGAACACACACACACACACACACACACACACACACACACACACAACGTATTTGACCCCTACACATGTAGGCCTACAAAAGGGAACTGAACAAACTATTCTGCACCAATTTTACTCACTGGGTTAAGTTAAACCAACATATATTTTTTACCAGTTTCAGGTGTAGAAGAATAACGGCCATCAGTCGAAAGTGTGTTGTTGGCTAGAACATCAGAGCCATAGGAATTATAAAGACTAAAGATTATAAAACTGAACCTACCTTAGACGTTTAGGGACCGAGAACTCCACTTCCAGAACTTTTCCATGAAGTTCTACTTTCCCTATAAAGAAGAAATAAAAAAATAGTTTTAATTCAACTGGTTCAATCCTCCCTGTATTGTTGCTGGTTTGTTAAGCTGAATTGAATTTCTGCTACACGATTAGGCAAGTAGGCTACAGTCTGCACAAATAGAGGACAATATATTTTCGTTTAGAGACATTAACGAAACACAATTAAAAAGGCATGCTATTTAAACCGTACAATTACACGAGTGTAGACTGTAGTCTTATTAGTTCATTAATATCCGTTTCTAAAATTCTTTCCGGCCCGAATTGTACTTGGCTCAACACAAACCTTGATACAAAAATACAAATAGGTAGGGTAGATTTTGTTGGCCTACATTTGACCAACACAATTAAACCACCTGGTGTGTCAGCATGGGCGGACTAGCTACACCATGTTCTACAATGTAACAAGTTAAGCCATTTCCGAAGGCCCACACTTTGAAACCTTCGTTAGCTTGCAAGTTCAGAGCAGAGTGTAGGAAGCACAATTGGACTTCAGGTACCACTTTTAGCATTGTATCATAGGGTTTCAGCCGTATAAGCCGACCATGTGCATTCACTTGTTGTACACAACCAGGACTGCACACCACTGATCTGAATGACCCAACAGAGTCTAGTTTTTTTTTAGCACCTACGTTCGCATCTAATTACATCCCAGGATTTGATCGATTTATAAGATTTGGGGTTCAGTCAAAAGCCTGACACATTAACCTGATTTTAAAGTGTCACTGGCCAAGAAGAAAAATGCTTGGATACACCCCCACCCTACAAGACTACACGCATCCTTCAATGGTGGACAGAAGTAAAACAAGCCCCTCGATTGCAGCAGTTCGTGCGCCCTTTAAATGCCACTTTCGAATGCTCACCTGAAAGTATATCAATGGCCTTCATTGCAATCTTTTCGTCCGGGCAATCCACGAACGCATAACCAGTTTTGAGAAGAAACGCACTGTGCTCGAGATGCCTCTGTCCAAAGATACTTTGCAAGTCCTCCACGCTCGCCTGCTCGCCCAAGTTTCCAATGTATAGCTTATTCATTATGAGCGCCGAAAAGGACAATCTTTACACCAATGGAGGCAAATATTTCGCCCGGTTAGGTGTGCAGCGGAGTATCCTAAATCGCCTTTACTATCACGGAGTAGCTGTGGCGTGCTTCCCCGACGTTCAAGCCACAGAGAGATTTAACTGGCGATCTCGTTGCGTTTGCGCTCCCTTGCCGCTCTAACGCGCAAAATAACTGTTTAATTATTAATCTCGAGGTTCCAAACGATTGCGGGCTGGGTAAAAATGAGGAGAAACTACTTTCTGTCTTCCTCCAAATCCCTTGGCTAAGAGACAGAGAATGTCACACACGGTAAGGCTCGCGCCCGCCTCTGAGTAAATCGAAGAAGAAGAAGGGGGAGAAAAAAATCCTCGGCAATTCCGGCTTTTTTGAATGAGCCACGTGTTCAAACTACAAATCAACCCCACACGTGAGGAATCCAAATTGCTCAATTAAGTGTTTTGGGATTGGGAAAATTGCACAGGAATCTGGGGTGGGGACAGTAAAGGGGAGTGGAGATAAAGGAGGAGAAGAGTGGATTGGTATTGGGAAAAATCTGGCGAGCTATGTGCGTAAAGGGATTCCGTGAGAACCCAGTGTATTTTTTCTACTAGAATCACATTCGTTTGCCTTTCTCTGCAAAGCCTCGATTCTTATTGGTCGGCTGGAAAATAGTAAACGGCGGTGCGCCCACGCATAGTCGCTGTAGCTGGTGCGCACGCGAAGCGCGACTGTGTGGAAGCAAGGGCGTTGCACTGATGGTACAAGAGGACGGGGGTGGGGCCATTCATAAATGATAGTGCATGATTTTGCAAAAATGTATGTAATTATACACACATTTCGTATAATTTGGCTAAGCTATAATGGAGGAAAGTCCTTCCTCGCTGGTCAACCACGCATTGTATGAATTACACGCAGGCCTACTATTCAAAGGACGGCGTCCATCTTTCTCCGAAAATTTGGAGTAGGTATCTTAACCCATATAATGTATACAAAACACAATCCAACACGAAAATGGCCAACTTCCCGCTGTCATGAAAACGAGGGAGATGTTAAAAGTCATGGCCATGTTGGCTTCATGCATATGGTGAACCATTTCCTCTACACCTCCGGCATTGGTCTGCATCTGCGCTGAAGAAGGGAGGGGTCTTCTAAAAAAGGGAAGTTCCCCAAGCGTCATATGTGTAGCCCCATTCAATCAATTGTGTAACACACGTTTTGGGTATTGCACAATCGTTGATAAGACCCTTCATAAATCACAGTTAAAAGGCCGAAAGGTTAGCCATAGGTCACCATAGGGAGTAATCAGAATGACATTGATTATTAATTTATCCGCACCTCGATTAAGGCCAACTGTCATGGCGTCATCAACAGCTTTTAAACAACAGAGCCACATTGAAGTCCTTTGATGGAAAACATGTTAAAAAAAAAACATGTGCTTTTAAACATGTTATACAATAAATCCATAATAGATCAGTAGAGTTTCAGTTAAGTAGGTGCAATTATCAATTTGATTTATTTGCCTGATTAAAAATGCCTGTAAATCCTTATTTAAGAAAAAGTTTATTTAAACAATGTTGTGGAACATATATCAAATGTAGGTCTAATAGCCCATGTAGGCCTATATGCTCTGCTATAGGTTAAGACTATCTATTATATCAATAATGTTCAAGATATTACCCAAATATTATGTAAAAGTGGGCCTAACTCCTAGTTTCTGCAATGGAAGCTTTGCCACTTCTTGCAACACATCTTATTTTACATCTAATGTAGGCCTACATTTACTCTATGGAATTCTACTTTTGCAGGAGTGACAAAGAGAGATCTTATGATATATGGCAAGACCTGTGTCACATTTATAATGTTAAGAAATATGAACACGTGGATGAGAAATACAATTTGGATAAGTAAGGCCTTCTCTTGTGGCAGAGAAAGGGGCCATAGTCATAGTAGGTTACTCATTTGCTGTAAAACAAACACACAGTGGATGTCTATTGGTTGGGTGAACTGGCCAATCACGGCTCAGACTCTTGCTGCAGCTGTTGGCTGGCTTCCGCTGCGTGCTCGCTCATTGGTTCTCCTGCGTTGGGATTCTATATGAATCAGGGCGGGAACTATGCGTTCTTCTGCCTGCTTTATCAGTTTGGATTTGGATCAGTCCATTTCCATGTAAAGGGAAGAGAAATAAGCATTATAAAAATAGAGAATTTGCTAAGGGGTTCAAATGAGGGCTGTATTGTGTTCAGAAATGGATTTAAAAAAAAAATACATACAAAAGAAGATGTTTTTTGTAAGATTTCGTTGATATATATATCTTTTTTAACAAATATCTTATCTTTTCTTTTTATCTAAGTGTTGAACGCATATATAACGATGCATCGATGGTTAGGGCTGTAACTTTCTTGCTGAAAATATATCCTGTACCTAGGCCATAGGCCTATTGATAGCTACAATAGCAAAATAATGCAAATGTTAAATATACTATTCACCTATTACCTTGACCTATGGGTTTGTACGAATTATTAGTAAATAGTTATTTCATAACAACGATCTTAATGGAAAGAGTAATAACGAAAAGCAAAAATGTAACTCTCTGAAAATATAATTTTTTTCTATGATTTTCTTCAATATGTTTGAAATGGGAAATTGATTATTACTTGATCTGTTTAAACAAAAGAACGGATGAAGCGAACCACTTGTAACGTAGGTAGGCTGCAGTCTGTACTGCAGGCAGGAGTGAATGTATCGCTGAGGAATGTACAGAACATCTCCCCGCCCCCATGCTCAGCTCTCTGGTATGGACCAATTCCATAGGGAGATAAAGTTTCGGACAACTCTATATGTCGAATGTAGAATGTTTTTTTGCGGTGTAGCCTATAGCTTATGAATTAAGAACCATTAACTCAATCGAAATGATCCAACCCGATTAAAGTGGGAATGTTTGATGAGGAAGGTGTTATTATTCTTTAGATTGCACGACCTCTGTAGCCAAAGTTTGTCTCGCTTTGGCACCGGTCCAAGGTATAGATAGGCTCCGTCGAAAAGCGCAAGTCTGTCTTATCTATAGACTACAGCTATGTAGGCTCAGTTGAATCAAGGGATTCGATCTTCCGGTGAGATGCATTTATTTGTTGATGTTTTGTTCGTTCGCTCATGTATATCCGGCGAAACGCCATGTTAACGTCTTACCGTTGGTTTTACGGACAGCTCGGTCAGAATGTATGGAACATGGCAGCCTAGTGGTGTACGCCATGTTGAGGACATTTCTCTGAGTCTGGGACTAACATGAAACTTAGATTTATTAGTTTCGTTTCCAATGCAACAGTTTATCGTGTAACAAATAATGTGTTGTGTTTGCATTAAATTCTACTTTTTATACACAATGGTCTAAAATATGGATAATGGTTCACAAAGCTTTTTTTTCCACATGGGATGACAGCCCTCATCTCATTAGAAAATGGCGGTTTAATGCCCCCAAAAACTCATCCCATATAGTTTTGCTAGAACAAGTGATCCCTGGTCATGAAAGGAAAGTAGCAAGAAAATAGCATTTTCATTATTTCTTTTATAGAATATTAATAAAAGCCCATGTTTGAAGTAGCATAATATATAGCTTGTATGTATGCTGTTGTTGTTCAGGAATCCAAAACAAAAATCTTTATTTAGAATAAGTAAGTTTACTCAGTTAAAACCAATCAAAGAAGTCAATATGTAGTCTGAAAATGGATATTATTTTAAGACATTAATTCTGTAGATATTAAAAGTTGATTTCATTGTTTACTCATCTTGTGTTATGTCCTATCTTCTCATGGTTTGAATTATGCCCTTTTGTGTTATGCAAAAACGATAACTTAATTTCAAAGGCTAAAATAGCATAGGCCTACACTTCTGTTTGATTGAGAGCATTGAACGTTTTTCTAATCATCTCAATCTTAGACTTTAACTTGTTTTTTGCAAATATTTGCAAGTAACACCTTAAAGTACTGGGGAATACAATGTGTCTAACATTTGTAACTATCGATTCACTTGTTTAGTATTTAGATACAATCCTGTTCATTTCCCCTAGCTATCATCAGATCGAAGGCTCCAGAAGCTTTTCCTCCAGCAGAAATAGATAATCTGAACAAACCTATATATTCTAGTTCTGGAAATAACATTTAAAACCACCTGAAGCATGAGCCTCTGGTTAACATTTTTCATTATAGGCCTGAATCACTTCATTAAAATATAACCTGTTGAGGTAACAGAACAGCAGGTGTTGACTGCTCTCTCTTACTGATACGTGAAAGAAAAGGGGGTTGATGAAGTTTTATATGTAGCCTATGAGATAATGGTGTATTAAAATAAATAACTATCAGCCATTAAGCTAGGTTATTGGGTTACAGTCATTCAACTAGTTACGTTGCTTGCAGATGGGAATAGGAGCCAGAGGTTTAAACTGAAGCTGTGGCTACCTTTGTGTTTTGGAATATTTTATATTGATTTCTCATTTCTTTACTTTTCCATTCACAATTGGGGAATGTCTGAGAAGCAACACTGACATATACCAAAAAGCTCAAGTTAGTGACTTCCGCACCATTATAATGATAACACAGATGTATCTAACCGTATGCCCACCATGTTAACCATGTGCTACATGCCCCAACCCGGACTAGACCCAGGAGGGTCAGACCGTGGTCCGACCCATTGCCATGGTCAGTTAATTAGTATTCTGCACAATTCACCTCAACTCTGTGTGCACCTGTTGCGTACAACACAGTTTTAGCAAAAGTTCAAAGCAACACAAATGGTGTGGAGAAGTGAAAACTGAATTATTCATAGATTTTGCTACACTTGTGAAATTCTTTAAATTGAGTAATTGTAATTCCTTAGTAGGTTATGGTAATATACTAATAATAGAACCCTGTCCATGGTAATTATCTCCCTTGTACCTATGATTCCTCTTATGTCAGAACAACAGAAGTGTGTTATTATGAAGGAGTTTTCCCTGAGGGATACCACTATTCGCCATGCCTCAAGCGGAAGTTCAACACTAGAGCAGAGCAAAGTACTTATCTTGTATTATAATCATTTGGTTTTACTAGTTTAAGTCTCTTTGGGGTCTATCATTGTTTGTGTTAATCTGAACTCAATCGACTGAATAAACCCTTACCAAAATGGGATAGCAATAACGTTGACTGCTGGAAAGACAAATGTCAAGAGGTTTTGAGTTCCATGCAAATGTCTTGTAATCAGAGTAATGTGAAAATGATTCACAGTGGATTTCACTTGAACATTATCTGCTCGGGAGAACAAAATATTGTTATAATATTTGTGAACATCTCCCTTTACCCAAATACACGGGTTGATTTGGGAAATAATCATCACCAAGAAACAGATTCAATACATGTCTATGATTTTACGTGCTCATGGTAGTATTTGTCACCAAATATACATTTGTTCATTATGAATGTATGTGACCGTATAAATCTGAAATAAAACCATTGATTCAACCCGAGTATGCAAGAGTTTGACCCTCATGATTGTGTCTGTGTACTAGATTCCTAAGTTATTACCCATAACCGACATTCAATTGAAGCCATTGCCCGAGAAAAATACTATTCTGGCAAGGACACAGATCCATTAGGGGCTTTCATAAACGAATAATTCTTAATGCCAGATTTCAACCAACCATTCAATTGATCTTCTGAGTGCCAACTATAAAATCTACTGATGTTCCTGAAGCAACTGGTAAGCTTTGTATAGTGCTTGTAATGCAGTATTCAAAGTGTAACAAGAAAAAGTTTAGTCACGTGATCAACCTCAAATGTAGAAAATAAAACTTTGAATTATAAATACATCTTACGCAGAATCATTCATCTTTGAATCTGCACGCTTGTCTTCTCAGCTCACACATTCATTCAACGTTAACCCCCCCATCCCAAGAAAGGCCTGGATCCCAGATATAAATTCAGAATCCAGAAACACGTTTTGTTCAATTGAGTTTTCTATTTTCTTACAAATACACATTTAAATATAATGCATACAAAAAACAAGGGAGGTCCTCAAATGTTGACTTAAAAAAAAAGAAAAAAGAAAAAAAAGAGGAACAAAAAAATGGAACCCAAGTCTGAAAACGTACACAGGATACTTTGATTTGCCAGCTTCTCAACTGCCATTGTACAGGTAACAAAGCTGCCACCAGACACTGTTCAAAACAGCTGACCAACAAAATGTTTGACCCTTACTAACATTAAGTGGGTCACCGTATGATTTTTCGAAAAGCTTAATCCAATATTGATACCCATTTACCATCTCCTAACCAACACAATATAACGAGAATGTGACTATCTAAGAAAACAAACACTGCTTTGAAAGAAAAGAAACAAAGATAACAAATCTAGAGCCAAGTCGAGGTCAACGTAACAAGTAGTCAGCCTTGTAATTGTTCAAATGAAGACTTTCCATTGCACGCACACACGTTAAAAAAAGAAAACTAAAAACAGAATAATTTAGCATCCGTGATTAAACATTTGCTAGCTATAAAAACCGAACTAACTGTCCCCCTCTAAATCATGTTTGATTAACTCGCAAACGGCAAGGAAGAACGGGAGTCCGAATGTTGATGGAGGCCTTTTAATATCGTCCTGTGTAAAGGAAGGAGCGAGGGAAGGAGAGAGAGAGAAAGAACATTAGTACAAGCCCAACTCCAATACATGATATCTAAATATAGTCTGCTGGTATCCATGTCAGCGCTAGTGTTAACAAACCACCATGGGTGCAGAGATGTGCGCGTCTTCACTTACGGGGACTGTAGGAGCGAGAGCGAGAGCGGGACCTGTATCGGCTGTAGTAGGGAGACGGAGAGCGCCGGCGACTGTTTGACACACAACAAAAATGGACATTATACATCCATCCATAACGTAACCACAACAGAGAGGACATCCATGTGGAGTGCATCTGCTGGTCCTGTAACCCCTCACCTGCACCTGGAGTCGTACTCTTCGTATCTATCGTAGCCTCGGTCGTAACCGCGGTCATAGCCGCGGTCGTAGCTTCTGTCGTAGCCGCGGTCTGAGTCCCGCCCCCTGCGGCCTCCACCGCTGTTGCTACTGCCGCC
>OMKX01107065.1:0-12443 GCA_900302425.1 Brosme brosme
AACACCCTCACCACCTGTATCCACGACATCCAGACATGGATGACCACCAATTATCTCAAACTTAACAGTAACAAAACAGAGCTTCTGCTCATTGGCACTGCATCCACACTCTCAAAATCCCACATTTCATCAGTCTCCATTGGGGAGGATGCCATACAAGTCTCCAAACAGGTTAAGAGCCTTGGAGTTATTCTGGACAGTACCCTTTCATTTTCCAACCACATCAATAATGTCTGCCGGACGGCTTATTTCCACCTCAGAAACATCTCCAGATTGCGTCCTGCACTTTCACAACACTCCACTGAAGTGCTTGTCAACACCCTGGTGACACCGCGCATCGATTACTGCAACGCCATCCTGCTAGGAATCCCCAATAAGCTCATCCACCGACTCCAACTTCTCCAAAACTCAGCTGCACGCATCATCACCCGTACTAAGTCCACCAACCATGTCACACCCCTGCTGATCCAACTGCACTGGCTCCCCATATCGCAACGGATCAACTTCAAAGTCCTGCTGATGACATTCAAAGCCCTTCACAACCTCGCCCCCCCATATATCACAGAACTCTTACAGACCTACACACCCTCACGCTCACTACGGTCATCAACAGCAGGACTACTGGCAATACCAAACATCAGACTCACCACCATGGGAGCAAGGGCCTTCTCCCATGCTGCACCAAAACTCTGGAACTCACTCCCCCCTCACATTCGTGCCATTGACTCCATCTCACAGTTCAAAACTACTCTCAAAACTCACCTTTTCAAGTCAATCTATAAACTTTGACCCCCCCCATTAGCATTAGTTTGCTTGTTATTTTGTTTATTTTTAATCTTTCTTAGCTAATAAACTTTTCTTACTTCTATTTCTTTTATTGTAAGGTGACCTTGGGTGTTTTGAAAGGCGCCATAAGTCCAATGTATTATTATTATTTATTATTACATCACCATGTTATTATTACTATGATACTATATTTGATTTTATTAACTCCATCTCTTTCTCCTTAACTACTACTGTCCTGTGCTTCTGTCGTGACACATTTCTCCTCTGAATGGAATGAAGAAAGCTCAAGAAACATCTGATCTTGATCGTTTCGGTCGATCCATCGATCCATTCGAGCGACTGAAGACTCATTACCTTGTAGACGGGGTGGACGGCGGGCAGCTGTCGGAACATGGCCACTCCAAACACCTCGGACATCAGGTGGGTCCTCAGGAGATGGGTGATGGTCTGATGCACGTGGAAGTCGGCGGAGCGCACCCAGATCTTGGCAATCAGCCAGTCGTCCTGACTGTCGCTGGGCAGGAAGATGGGGGCCTTCTCGCCGGGAACCTGACCCAGCTGGGAATGGAAAGACAAAGGAAGGGAAGAGGAATAATGAGATGGAGCTAGAAGATGATATTACTATTATGCTGTTTAGTCATTCAGCAGACACTTTTTTCAACTTATTGTGAGTTTATTTGGATGCATATTCACATTCAGGAGCATGTAGGGATTAGGGAATCTTGCTCTGGGATGCCAGTGCAGGTAGACTACAGACATTGGGGTATGAACCCAGAACCTTTCATCTAGGTCAATGAGTAAAATTGAATGGGTGCCAAAAGCTACTGGGTTCAATCCCCAATGGCAACAGTCATCCCTGAGCAAGATGACTTACCCCTGCTTATTGACCTAAAACAAAGTAACATTTACTGTAAGTTTCTGCTTTATCAATAAGCAAATGTGTGGTGTTTTTGTTCATCCCTGGCCCATCCACACGGTACCTGTATGGCCAGGGGTAGGATCTTGTTCCCCATCGTCCTGTAGAGCAGGCAGATGGGTGCTGCCAGGAACTGCAGTGTGCATGGGTCCGTGGAGTTGGGAGTGATGTCCTCCAGCACCTCGTAGTCTGCTATGTAGATGTTCCCTGCCTGCAGAGAACAGACGCTCACATCAGAGGGTCACTCCTCCACACCTTTGTAGTTGTACGGCAGACAGCTGTCCTCGTTTATAGGAGGTTTAAGGTCAGAAATTTTGAGAAACCAGTTATTACACCTGTTAGGGATATGTTTGACTCCCTATATGCTACGGATATGTTTGACTTCCTATGTGATAATATGAGAAATGAAACGCGGCAACATTGTAAATCTTATACCACCATCTGCCCAACTAGTCTCTCTTTCACGACTTTCAACTATAGGAACTCAGTCGGTCAGTCAGTTAGTTAACTTTCACTCTTCTAGGCCAGTTCACATTGCATGCGCCCCGGCATTTAACAGCCTATACTCTTCTAAAAAACAAAGGCACGTAGGTACAGCGTGAGAATGGCGAGCTAGTCTGGGAACGCTACAGTGCAGAGATGACCTGTGATTACCTCTAGTTCTTCTTCCAGGGTCAGGCCTCTCTCCAGGCAGAAAGCCACCATCTCATTGGTGACGGGGAACTTGTCCGGGAGTTTGGGGCATTTTCTGAGCACCACTGGGTTGCACCCGTTCAGGAACTGGTAGCCAAACATGAAGTCCTCCTTCCAATGTTGCATGACATACTCTGAAGCATGGAATGCAGTGTAATGTACAATGCAAATAGAGGTTGGCCAGTTATTTAACTTCATTGTATTACATTTCTGAATGACTCATTGAATGGCCAATTTTACTTGTGTATCCCTTAAAAACAGTTTCCAAGGGCTTACAAGGCCCCACATGATAGGACACGTCGTAGCCTTGAGGCAAGAAAAATGTAGAATAACAGAAAGCAGCTGTTGTTCGTTCATGCTGGAAAATAACCTGAGATGGTGTTCTTGATCCTCACGAAGATCCTCTCAAAGTCGCTGAAGTCGCTCCAGGAGGACTGGAACATGTGCATGAACTGGTTCACGCACAGGTTCTCGATGCTGGAGAGACGGGGCAGAGAGCATTAGCATCGGCAACGTCACTCCTCATCAGTACCACCTCATCTTTCCCCGCTTGGGGTCGCCTGAAATGGGGATTGCTTTTTTTTAAGTTGTAGATATTTGACAGTCGATTTTGGATGCAAACGTGTTGATGGGGCAAGGTCCCTTATATACAAAACAGAATCATTCATAGCCACAAGGAAACAACTACTTACATGCCAGATTATACCAGATATAGGATCTGCTTACCTAGGTGTCGTAACTGGTATTCCATTTAGGTGGAAACCGGGTAATGTAACCAGGCATCCATGTTTTCATGGCCGTTAAGTAAAAAAAGGGATTCCTAACTTCCATGCGTACACAGCTTTCCCATGTGCATGGAAACACAGTGCTTAATATTGTGTGGGGAAGAAGCTGTATAGCAACTTCAAGATTGCTGAATTGCTTTTAAACTTAATTTTCACAGTTCCTGGAATCCTGAATGTAAACTGGATAAAATAAACTTTACTGGTTGTTTACCGGTTGTACACAAGCCCAGTCTCCTCAGACCCAAAAAATTCCCCAAGGATGGGTGTCATGTTGCATGCAACAGCACGAAATATGATCAAATCCAACAACATACCAGGCCAACTCTAGCCTGCTTATTCAGGCAGGATAGGTTGCAGCTTATTGAAACATATCCATTATATAGTCGGAATCTTGTTGCATCAAATGTACAAATGCAAATATGATAGCCAAACAACAATGCATTGTTCCTCTACCACTGTCAAGAAAATACAATTGAATATTTTATTAACATGAAGGCAGTGAGTGTCGATGAGTGAGGAAGTTGGAAATAACCATTTATAACATTTGTTTGAAACGGTTGTGCCAGCTCAAATGGATGTATTGTTACTCATATGTAGTGGAGAGGTAAAACGAGCACCTACGCTTTACTGTAGTTCAGTACAAAGTCCACTCCCTTCTCGCTGTCAAATTGGATGTCCCTGGGCAAATCCTTGTGTTTGGTAGCATCTATGCTCATTGGAAAGCCTGGTTGCCACTCTTGCCATCTGAAGTACAATAATGATAAAAATCAATCCACTCAGCCTACCAGTCAGTTTGACAAATCGCTCAAAGTTCAACTAAAGCCAAATCGATCCTACTTGTACGTCTTCAGTCGTGTGTCCAGTTCTTTCTTTCGGTGCTGCTTGGCAATCATCGTTTTGTCGTCCTGACGCAAACGTGCTGAAAGCGCTCAAGCGAGACACAGGTTTAGGAAACGCTGCATTGAACTGAAATACTCATAATAATTTCTTGGGCTATACACCTGAAAGTATATGGTCAAAGGTGACCATATATTTATTCATCCAAGACGTGACCAAATTAAGGCTGATTTGTGTTCTTTAGCTCTAGGGTTGTAGAACACACTTTTTTTTGAGCTGTACAGTTTTTGTGGAATTATGAAATGCAATATACTGTATTGAGTAAACCACTGATAAAGGAAAAAATAAACCAAAAATGACTAATCTTGTAATCTTGTCTTGTTCTTGACCATTTTAAATCAAGGATTAAATGCTTTGATTTGATTGTTCTAAGCGTTAAGAGAGATTGCTAAAATACTTAATGTTAATGTAAATAGCTGTCACTTTTGACCAGGTGGTCCGGCCTATCACAGGTCAACAGGTGACTATGTACCTCGTCCATCTCTGAGCACAACTTCCTTGTCGTCCACCAGCCAGCGGAAGCAGGGGAACTCCAGGTATTCGCCCCCGGGGGTCTTGACTGTGATGTACCTGCAGTACCAGTCGTCCTGCACCCAGTACTTCTTCTTTTCAATCTTCACCAACACGATCTCGCCCAGGTCCTCAGCCACACTCACATCGTATGAATCAACCTGAAGTAGTCAATCATTCACCAGTCAGTGCATTAGTTCCCTCTTCCAAAAAGAGGAATTTAGTCAGTTGGTGATGATTATGTCAATTTTTTGAGTGAGTTTGAGTGAGTTATTAAAATCAATTCTGGTATATTTGGAGCAGTTTATAAATTTTCAAGGAGCAGGTCTAAGGGTTCGATGTTGTAATATTATGTATGTATATGTATATCTATGATGAAAATGTCAACTATATTTTCCCTGACATTTTACCCGTACAACTTTTAAAATGATGAAATATGAACATAAAAGATGAAAATCATATTAAGTTTTGTGTTGAATAAGGATGATTGATTTCTAACATGGCTTCCTACATCTTACTCATATAACCTAATAAGTGCCAATATGACTAAAAGACACGACATACACAACTGTATTGCCATTGCAATTTATTTGGTTGTCTTAGTTTCATCTTGCAATTGAAAAGTATCCATTGCAGTGGCAGAGCTACATTTCTTGTTCCTCATTTATACACTTGACACCCCTTTTTCTCAAGCAAATACAAACAGGGCCGTTTGCATTTGTTTGTGTTGGTCTCCCCATTAAACAGCCAAAGCAAACACAAATGTCCCACACACACACACACATAGCCATGCATAGCCATAAGAAAAATGCCCATGAATACCCAGCATGAATGGACATGACTGTAGCATTCCATCTCTCCAACACACACTCACCGCTCCTCTCTCAAAATCGTTGTACATAGGCTTATCCAGGAGGGTCCTCTCGCTGCACTGCTCCGTGCCTATCAGTGTTATGTAGATGTAGTCATCTGTGCCTGCAAACCACTGGGTGCCGGTGGCCACGGTCACCGTGTAGGAAGGCATGACCTCCGATGGGCTGGATGCGAGCTGGAAGGGGGGAAATCTAAAGATCCAAAAACAGTCACAAAAAGGGAGTCTAACGCAAGGTAAAATGTATAGTTCTACCCAAGTCCGAGACTCTTCGGACAGTGCAGGAAATATACACTTCTGCACTTCTCTTGCAGCTGTTCCTGAAATGTCTTGCTCAATCTCCCCCCTCCCCCTTTTTAATCACCTTTATTTGTGTGGGTGTGTGTGTGTGTGTGTGTGTGTGTGTCTGTGTCTGAGATGTTATCTGCCCTGCATTCCCACTGTTCGAAAAAAAGCTCTTTCTCTATAAAAAAGGAACTAGGTCAGTGTGCCACGCATTCAAATAGAATAGAATAGAAGGAAAGGACGCCTTGCTCCAGTTACACTTCCACGTGAAAAAAATAACTTCAATGGATTCCTTTGAGTCAAAGGTGAAATGGATATTGCTGTGACATCTGAAGCTACATCTGTGAAATAGTTCACACATCATATTTACAAGTCAAATGAGGAAGAAACACAAGATGCAAATACGAGATAGTGATTCAAATTAGTCCCGCTTCTTTATAGAGGAACTGCCAAACATGTGTATTTGAACAGACAGAAAGCCATTCTGTTGGTACGCCACTAATGGTTGCGTGTGTTGCGAGGTGAAGGTGACCAAATGCTAGAATTTTGTTATGTCAATGATTGACAAATGTATACTGTTTATGCTACGGATGTTGCCAGCAAAAACGCAAGCGGTGAGCAATGTGTTTGAGGTGTAATTGAGCAAGGCACACCTTGCACATTCACTGGCCAGGGTCTATTTACCATGAGTTTGATTGGTAGATATGAATGTTAGTGTTAATCAAAATTACTAATGAGTAATCTCCTGTGTTGAGTTGAATAAATATGAATGCAATCCAATTACCATGACAACAATATTATGATCTATAAACACGATTTATACAACTTTGAGAAAAGGTTTGTAAAATGTCTCTCTGGCCCTCTACAGGCCAGTACGGCAAGCAGCCAGCCGTGTACGTTTAGCCTTGTTTCATTAACTTCACTCTACCTCATGACACACCCTTCGCGTCGTACCTCACTCATTCATACCCTCACTACATCACTGATTCATTGTTGCCAGACACCAGTTATTTGGAGATGGTTGGTAATTGAAGTATAAATTAAAGTTGTCTTTAGTGAGGCTAGCGTTTGCTGTTCCAACCATGAGACAGATTCAAACCGTTTCATCCTTTAAAAGGAAAGGAGCGGTGGAATGGGCACTTTGACAACAGGAGCTCATCAGCAATCAGATGTAAGAATTGTTATGACCCAGACAATATTCATTTGAAAGCAGTTGGTCTACATGTATATGCCTTACAAATAAAATACCACTCATAACATACTGGAAGGCATTTTATTGATGGGTGGTTGCTGCAACGATGGGGCCCATGTTTTACTGCTGCTGTAAAGCACTGCACCCCATGATGTACACTCACATTTAGGCTATACATTTACCGGATTAATTTCTCACCAAATAAGTGTTTATAAAGCCAAAGCAAAACAAACAGATACATTGGTAGGATTGAAAACAACAGAAATAACTATTACACAACATTGCTATTGGAAATAGGTTGAAAATCGTTCATGTAAGTTAGGTGACTGAGATTATTGCACCACCACAATGAAAGATGAAGGTAAACATTAACTTGGTGTAGAGGCGAAAGCTGGCACAAGATATATCATATATAAGCCTCTTATTAAATCAATTGGTTGATCAGAAAGGTAAGTCAGTTTTAAACAGAAGACTCTTGTAAACATGCTCCAACAATTTATGCCGTTTAAATACCTAATTTGATCTTCTTTTAAACCTTAAAAGCAACATAATGATTTTAGGAACTACACTGAAAACAAATTGCTAACCTTCAAACAATATAACATCACTGTGCTAAAACAAAAAAACGTTAGACCTGAGTCTTCAAATGTTTTTTCATATCATTATTTCCAACGACATCACACTGCTTGTGTGATGTCATTGCTTTAAATCAAAACATAATTGAAAAACGAAATTCTTCTTTTGAATTGCATTTTACATGCACAGACATTTCAATTGTTGTACCATCCATTTTAATAAGCATACGCACAATCCAAACATGAAAAACTGGAAATCGAATTAAAATAACAACAGAACACACACACAGTATGACAGTTTTCTTAGTATACCAACCAGAAAATAATTTAATAAACCAATTTTTAGTAATGGATTACGTAGAGTGTTAATTGATCATGACATCATTTTTGCTGTAGTATGTAAAATTACACTTATGGACTTATGGACTTAGTCAGATTAAGATCATTCATTGATCTAAAACTTGCCACTTGCAGTCAGCTGATGAGGTTTACAAACTCTACACTGAAAATGTGTACATTTGAACGACAAAAAGTACATTCACTGCCATATTTGCCTGTTACTTTGACTGACCACCTCACCTTAACCGTCACTGTTCCAACAGTTTGGTATCAAGGGTAAATAAGAGGCCAATTTACCACTATCAGTCCACGGTCTTCGTTTTTTGTTAACTGACATAACTGAAATATGTATTACATGTTCAATAATCTGTTAGGTTCTGATAGTAAACGCCATTTATATTAAACACTGCCACTCAGTGGCTACAGTCTGCAAAGTCAAGAAATAAAAAGAACAAGGATGGTGAAGCTGTGTGGAAGTGGAAATCGATCATTTCCTTTCAATCCTTTTGACAAAAATATTGTAATTCAACAGATATGATGGCGTATCAACATAGTCCCACCATAAACTGCATCATCATCCTCATCAAATCCCAAACAAACCCCCCCTTATCATTGCAGAAAAAAAAAAAGATATATATATAACAACGTCCATAAGGTTGTTTAATCTTTGTCAGCAGCAGAACGACCATTTTTGTTAACTTAAAATGTATAGGTCACAGACGATTCTGCCATCGCTCATAAAAGTCAGTCCAAAACATGCCTGTAGCATGAAACCCTCTGTCTTATTCAGCATGCAGAACCAATGAAATGACAGATTCAACTGAGACCAGGTGGCCCCTACCTCGAGGGCTTAAAAAGTGTGGTACATGGTAAGATGGGGAGAACACTAACTAAATTAATTAATCCTTCAATAAGTCTCAATAATGTCCAATAAGCTATTGGACCCTAAATCTCTCACAGGGTTTCATCCCAATGACACAGACACAGACATACACACACACACACACACAAACACACCTCCGAAAATGATATGAGGGGCAATGGACATCCTGCCATCTTTCAAACTACTCATCATCAAGTTAGCAACAAAGCTAAATGCCAAATCATGTGTTACTGTTCAAGTGTTCCTACCACAAACCAATGCTAGTTGTGGAAGACCTTGAATCTTGAGTCTGGACTGTGCGACTCATATAGCACAAACACACATCATCTGTTGGTAGGATGCTAGGCCGTCCGCAACTGCACATGGTTGTTTATCCCTGCCGTATCCATAGCAACCCATCCGTCCATCACCCAGATATGGCTGATACCAAGCCACCGTTTTGAACATTAGGCTGAAAATAATTGACTTTGAATTATTTCAATAAATGACAGGAGGCATCAGCAGCAACTGCAGCACAAAAACATGTGCTGCGTGCCAATGTGATGTTTCAGGTCAGATGTTCATAAAGTCTGATGGATGGGAAGAAGCTTACTTCTAGACTTGGATTAGGGGCTCAAGGGTCACCAAGAACACAACACTGGGGCCGCTCTGGTACACAACACCGTGTCTAGAAGTACCTTGTGAAAGGAGCAGCGCACTTGTACTATAAATGCTGCGTTCACGTGGAGTCAGGAAGACGTCAGGAAGATGGACAACATATTCTGGAACCAAAACTAAACAAGCAAGGCGATATGTTGCTATGGTGATGTATTTACAAAGAATGAAAAAAAAAATATTAAATACAATTATTTTGTGTCTATTTCTTTAAACGATTATTCTTGTAATGCATGTAGCTATTTAATCCCATATTAGCTTCTGTTGTCCAGATCGGCCATGTTTTCTCCATGTGTGAGGGAGCTACTTAACATTCAGCTGTAAATTTCGAGGAGGATGACAAAAAGTTACAATATTATAACTCTGGGTGGCGTTGCTGTCTACCTTAACTGTTGCCGAATTTTATGCCGGCCTCACCTTATGTCACCGTCTACCTGAACCCATGTGAACTCGGCATAATGAACTCAACGAGAGCGCCGTACCAGGACTGAAACTCCCAAATAACCTGTGAGTGAGCCTTGATCCAAGAGAGAGTCAAAAGCTTATATAATTTGATTCTGTGTAATGACATTGAGTGAAAAAATAAAATAATGTCCATTAGGCTTCTTTTCCCAGAGCGGGAACACTAGTTGAGGTGAAGGACCTGCTTCATGAACTCGTAGGTGGTGAAGGCCACAGCCTGTGAAGGCACACATCGTATGTAGTTGAGAGACAGGCCTCGGTACAGTCCCTTCTTCACCCCGTACTCATTGTAGACGTACTTCAGGGTCTTGCTCAGTGTGCTGTTCGGGAGACAGGGGTGAAGAGAAAATATATTTGGAAATAAGACGGAGGCCCTTTCACATTTAATAAGAAATGGCAAAAACAATCAAAGGTGATCTAAGATGGACTTTCGAACATCTTGAGTGATCGATCGATAAATCAGCAAATTTACTTTTGAAGTTAATTGATTGGGCACAGTAGACTGCATTGGAGTGTCTCTGATTGTTCAATGTTTGATGGGCCAGTTCTCACATTTGTACAGAAAATGTCATTTAAGTTGACTTTCAAATATAGGGACATTTAATTTATAAACACAGTGGGCATAAATAAATACATTAGCTGTGCTACTTACAGACACTTCTCAGAGTCAGGAAGCACGTTCCACAGCTGCATTCTCCTCCTCGCCACATCCAAGGGATAGCTGGTCACAACACACAAGAACAGAGGCTCAAATAAGAGATCTGAAGAGACTACTATAACTACTACTACTATATACTATATAACTACTAAAAATACCACGTTTTCATGTACAAACTATTTAAACTATAAACTATAAAAATCAACACACATCACAAAAATACGTTGATCTCGGGGCATGATAGTGCAGCGGCTCCCACCCGAGAGGTGCTGGGTTCAATCCCGTATTGTTAGGCATCCTCGAGCAAGCGCCTAACCGCTTTTGGCTCCTTGGTGACATGGTTCTGAACTCACTGTAAGTAGTTTTGGATAAAAGTATCTGCCAAAGGACTATTCCATCAACTCGCCAATTCATGTCTCCAGACATCCAACCCAAAACAGGCGTCATTCATCGTTCCATAATCCGTTCCACAGTTGTCCACCTGCACCGAATGCGCTGCCCCACTTACGATATGGTCTGAGCGATGGCTCCTGCCACGCCTCCACACAGCAGGTTGACGTGGGGTTTCAGGACCAGCACCTCTGGGTTGTCTGAGGACGGTCGGCCCAGAATCTCAGGGAAGTGTTTCAGGCCAAGGCTCTTCAAAGTGCCGAAGGTGAAGAACGAGAAACCTAGAGAAAGGGAGTTGTGGGGAGTCTATAGGTTATCCCTTTATAACCTATAAAGGGATGATAATAATGCACGCTAATAGCTAGCTTCACGGGATAGTTACACTATTACAACCTACAAGGCGAAGCTGTACTACTACAACCAATAAACACAGAATCTATGAACCACATAAAGACACTCACCTGCATAAGGAGCCATGCCAATGATAGTAGGGATGAGTCCCCTGTAGAACCCAGGTACACCCCCTTCCTAGGGAAACCCAAGACAGACTGTGAGGTTTGACAAAAGCTTTGCGATAGATACAGGCAAGTGGAGATATGGGTCTTGCAGGGCTGGTCTTGAAGCCAAGGTCTGAATGGCTATGGTTACCTTATGGTAGATGGTCTGGAAGGCGTTGATAATGCCGGTATAGCGCTGGTCTCCTTTGACCTGGAAGGCCAGTCTGGCACGGACCACGTCCAGGGGGTATGTGCATATCACTGCAGTTATCCCTGCAAACACCAACACAACATCTGATGTTGTCTGACATCAGACAACACAAGTGTTTATGGTGTCCCCGCATTATGATCACCCCACATTATTTGAAAAAGTTTACTTGACAGTAATTATATTCTACTTAGCTTTTAAATTGTCGTTAATCCACATAGTAACCTAAAGGTCAACACTGGTGATCAAACCGTATCCCTGGCTTCACTAAAACATTTGTTACCAATATAATTTATCAAAATTACTTCCTTGCAAATGTAACCCAGGTTATTTTCTGTAGTTCCAAAGTTACAGGAATTCCCTAAAAGCATCATTTTCAGAAATAATCACTAGACACTGTTGTTTACGATGCCCCCTAAACGCATCACAGGCGCATGAACGGCAGACAGCCGATGACGCAGAACAGAGAAACTGCGAGACACACATGCAACTACTAGTAATTAGACGAAGATAACGATATTGATAAAATACCTAATGTGAAAAACTACATTTGAGACACTTTTGAGATAAGGAAAACTACTAGCGGTTGGTTCGGGGGAAAGCTCCGGACGGGTGCTTTCCGAGTGAATTGACGATTTATCCTGGTGAGTTAACAGTTCTAGGTTAGCTAATTAGCACTGGGTCAGCCGCCTAGCATTACCTTGTTTTTTACTAAAATGAGTAATTGTGTGCTAAATTGCCTGAGATATCTGTGTGAAACTTAAAAAACCAGTCAGGATATAATTTGTATGTGACGTGAATTGGATACGACCGAAGCCGAGAACGGCCATCGATTATTTATT
>OMKX01107069.1:0-10765 GCA_900302425.1 Brosme brosme
GATTTCAAAGTACAATTTCACCAGATCATCAACACAAGGCATGTTGATGAGTCGTCGGCAAAGTGAGTCTGAATTAAGGTCTCGCTCTCTCCATATGATTTAATGGACATGTCGACATTAATCCCGACATTTCGAGAATAAAGTCGACATGAGTCATTATTCTCTAAATGTCGAGATTAATGTCGACATGTTGACTTTATTCTCGACATGTCGAGATTAAAGTCGACATGACATTTCAACTTTATTCTCGAAATTTCGAGTTTAATGTCGACATGCTGACTTTAAAGTCGACGTGTCGACTTTAATCTCGTCACGGCAAAATATTTTTTTTCTTCATGTGTGGCCCTAATACTCCTTCGTAATCATCTGCATCTTCATTAAAGAAACATCTAGCGAAGGAAATCAAAAATAAAATTAAAATATATTGACCACCAAAAGATCCCCATTTTGAATGGTCCATTCTCCTCTATTATATAATATCTTACTCTACTCTGTCTCTTTTCCAGCCCATCCCAGAAGAGCTGCAGAGCGGCGAGGACCTGGGCTACATCGTGGCGTTCCGTCCGCAGGGCTCCCACGTGTGGACCCAGACGGTCCTGGCCTCGCCTGACGCGTCCCGATACGTGTACTGGAACGACAGCGTCACGCCCCTGTCCCGGTATGAGGTGAAAGTGGGGGTCTACAACGCCGTCGGAGAGGGGCCCGTCAGCCCCGTGGTCACGGTGTTTTCCGCCGAAGACGGTCAGTACTGAAGTAACCACAGGCGTGTCAGCGTCCTGTTTACACCTTTTTTGCTCACGCAATCATCCGTAGTTAATTAGTTAAGTCCTTCCAGGTGGTCCAGGCGTTGAGGCGTAGAAGACACAATAGTATTACAAACAGATCATTAATCAATGGTATGCTGTATATGGTTGTATATTTCCAGAACCCTCGGAGGCACCGTCCAGAGTGTGGGCCAGAAGTGTGTCGTCCTCAGAGATTGAGGTGTACTGGGAACCAGTTCCACCTGCTCCTGGCAGCGGAAGAATCACTGGATACGAGGTATGAAAAAAAACAAAAACAATGTTCTGGGCTGAGAGTTCGTGGTAGGAGGCCACCGACGTGTTATCCCCATGGTAACGACCCACATAAACTTCGGGATACTTTGTTTTTAAGCTGTGAGCTTTGTTTTTATGTACCATCATTGTGTACGAACGTTATATTGAGTGATGTTGTTTAGGAAATGTGCCACACACCATGGCGTGATACCACAGGTATCCGAGAAGCTTAACCCTCTGTCAGAACCGGCCATCAACATTAACCGCTGCCCGTACGGAGCTCCACACATCCACACACCTAATCGCTGGTGGCCCTTTGTTGGGACGTCTTAGTGCCTCGGAGAAGGCGCTTCGACGCCACAAAGAGTTGAGTTCAGTGTGTAGAATGTTAACAAACAAGTTGGCGGAGAGACTGGCGAAAACATAGGATTTGACACCTGTTTTTCTCTAAATGACGGTCTTTCAGTCAGTGACAAAATGGCATGATTATTTTTGTTGAGGATCATATTAGACCTTAAATGGCCACATTTAAAAGAATTAAGATTTTGGGTTCATTAACCAAAATCACTGCTGCTTGGGAATATTCAAGCCAAAGGGATATGCATCCCAGGAATCCCATAATTTAGCAGACAAAAGCACAGCAGGTAGTACACCAAGTTTGTTTGAACTTGTCACCTGCCAGCCAAAAGGCAGATAGATATTTAAACGTTAAGAAGCCATGTACATGGGAGCTGTTTATTAGTCACAGTCTAATCTCAAGGATTAAATAGGGAGGATGTGTGTTCACAGCTGTTCCCGTTTTTCGAAAACAACCCAGTGCCCTGGGAAGCCATAGCTGTGAAAAACAAAATGTGTGAACATCATGGCACTCTACAGCAAACTCTCCCCCGGGTGTTGACGTGAGAAAATCAGGATATTTTGAAAACCGTGATCTTTCAAGGAAAAACACAAGGTTACGGCCCTGGTTACCTTTAAATCTTTGTGGAGAAACTTCGGAGGTTAAGTCATCTCACGGAGGGGATATGTTGAGTTGTAGTACTCCTTAAAAACAGAATTGTTTACTTTAAATCCTTCTTTAAATTGAAATGTTAGGCACTCCCTCAATGACCTCCTTAAGGGCAACTCAAACAGATGTTATCCTCAAATGATAGGAGATAGGATTTGTCATAATGTGGAAGTAAAATGTTTTTGGCGACCTTTTGCACTCAAGCAATGCTTAGTCAATGCAAAACACTGAATAGGAAAATCAAAAGTACATACATTTCTCAAAATGTCTCTTGTAATGACCACCATTTTACTGTATGCGCCGTGGAATCGTTCGGAGACATCACTGTTAGCCTACATTAACGAGAGCTGTGCCTGCAGATGTAACTACAGTTACATAACCATGAGCCCAATCAGTTAAGACTTACTATTCCTATGTGCTAGCGTAGCTAGGCACACAAACCATGTCATGTTCACGGCAGCCAATCAGGACGATCCCATTGATGCCACCATCACCAATTGCCGTGAGCGCATCTTACTGGTCCACTAAGTGCGGCCTGAGACCATCTCTCTTCTGCTCTCTCCCCCGACACTTCTCCAGTACTTGGAATAGGTTGATATGTTAAAGGGCTCCGTTTACGCTCCTTTACTTGTAGTTATAATGATGTTATATCTCCCATGTGCTTTGCCCTTTATGGCTTTTAATAGCTTAAAGGCAGCCATGATAAATGCAGTCTGTTGGACTAAACTAAGTACTGAGAGAGAGGACGGAGAGGGGGGAAAAAAACAGGAGCAGAGGAAATGTTAATGTCACCGAAGAAAGTATCAAAAATGTACACGCAAAATTAAATCATATCATAATACACAGTTGACATTATTGGCAATCTACGCTACATTATGGAAGCTAATTGACCAGAATACATTAGTGTCTAAAGTGACTAAAGTTTCCAGTATATCAACTATACATTATTCACCATTCTACGTCCGTATACCGTACATTATAGTACCTGGTGTTCCCATGGCTCACGCGAGAAGGTTGAGAAGAACATCTGAACTTTTTCCCCGAGCCCCAACAGCCATTGGCAAAGGGGGAGGACATGGGGGACAAAATGGCATGTGACTTGAGTGACTTTGTGGGACCAGAGGATGTCATTTAATAACAGCGTATGCCAAATGTCTCACTCGGCCACATTCCACCTGTCTGCGGCGCTGAATAGCAGATGTCAGACGTATGATAACTGTGTGGCGTTGCTCGTCTGGCTCTGGGCGAACGCCGCACCCGTAAACAAGCCCGCCGTCAGGATATTGGCAGTGATGATGTCATCTGCATGCATTCAAATGGAGAGAGAGGGAGAGCGAGAGCGAGAGAGAGAGAGAGAGAGAGAGAGAGAGAGAGAGAGAGAGAGAGAGAGAGAGACCTGGCCAATGGGACAGCATGACAACTGTCCCACAGTATTGCTTTTTGGGAAAATAACAATATAATTTATTTGTTTATCTTTTTTATTATTTTGTATTCTTTGAATTGTAAATGAATACAAGAATACTACTTAATTATTTGATTTTATCTATTTTCACCAATTTAAGTTTGTATCATTTGATGAACTTTTTAAATGTGTACGTAACATCGTTTAAACAATGTCTAACAACTCTGTAAACAAATGAACTATCTTATATGCAAATGAACCATACTAATTAGGTTTTTGTTATCGTTATGATTATTATTATGATTATGATTATTGTTATCTTACAAGTGAACTATATTATAGGCGAATCAACCACACAATTGCACTATATTATTATTATCATTCATAATATTATTATTATTTGACAAATGAACGACATTATTCTCAAATGAGCCATTCAAATGATCCTCCAAACTGTGTAATCATTATTACGACCGTCTCTCCGGTGCAGGTTCTCTGTTGGGAGGATGGTGCGGAGCTGAGCGCGGCAGAGCGTATGAGGGTAGCAGAGGGAGCACCAGGGCCGATGGGGGCTCTGTTCTCCGGTCTGAAGTCCAGCGCCGTGTACCTGGTCACCGTCCGGGCACGCAACAGCGCCGGCCTGGGCCCCCCCAGCGCCCCTTGTAACATCACCACCAAGAAGCCCCGTAAGACCATGGCTATTCGACGACTTTACCGTTTACCATGTAGACGTTTTGGTTTTTAACATTTGTCCACATTTTTACATTTGTCAAAAAAATAAATAGGAAACAGTTAGTCTCGAAATAACTGATGTAGGCCAATTAGCAGATTCTTCTATACAAAGCGTCTTAAAGTTAAAACTGTTGCCATTGACAACGAAATAACTCAACTATTATTCTCATCCAAAAAGATGTGTTACCATGGAACTGACCTTGTTCATGCTAAAGTATTTGTCGAGCCTCTTGACGATGTGGATGTGTGTGGATGATTTGTAGTTTGACATGGGGGTCAATAAAAAAAAGATTTCCCAAGTCGCTTATCAATTTGCTAGTGTCTTTAAAGATGAGCGACGGGTTCTGTAGATACAATCAAACGTGAGCATGGATTTTCAAAGCCATGCTTGGATCTATTCATACATGCACATATGTGATGTTATTGTGTCCATGTCTATTCTATCACATCACAGCTCCAAGTCAGGCCCCAGGAAGTATTGAGTGGAACCTGACGAACTCCAGGATCTTTCTGAATTGGGAGCACGTCAAAGCGCTGGAAAATGAGTCGGAAGTGACGGGCTATAAGGTCAGTGTGTCAACGCGATAGCAGAAAGACCTTAACTGGGAAAACAATATCCTCGCCTGCTGCTATCATAGCAATAAAGTGGCTCTCTAGGTTGTGGTATGGGGGGCTGGGGTGGGGGGTGGCTGATGGAGCTCACCACTCCAGTGTCACGTTATGGATCCCTTTCTGTCTGGCTCCTCCAAATTAAAAGATCTTTCCCAGGTGATAAAAAGAGATCTGTCACGTTGAGGACCGGATGAATTGGGGGACCCAGGCCTTCACCCCCAGTAAAACGATAAATGTCATTCTAGGAATTTTGCACAGACTTTGTTTTTGTAGCAAACAAATTGTCTGGACAATTGCTATGGATTGGGGTTTTATCTGCATCCTCACTGTTTTCTATTATTTTGTTTATTTATTTATTTATTTTCACTGACACTTGGTTACTTGCTTGCTTATTTTCCTTTTTAGCCTCTCCAATTCCTAGACTTTAGCGTTTCATTTCTGTTCCAAATGGTTGTCTGAAGTGTGTCTGTGTTGTGTTTGAAGGGTGCGACATAAATAAACATTCCTGGCCTAACCTGTTAGGCATATTTGTTTCTTGGAAATATCTAACTCATAACATCAAACACATCCTTTGGCAACAATATTAGAAATCAGCTTCTCAACAGCAAAAGCTGTCCATTTATTTCTTGATCGTTCCTATTTTGATCATTTGATCATTTATGAACCTTTCTATGTGTGTGTGCATGGGCATGGGCGTGTGCCTGTTTGGGCGTGCGTGCGTGTGTGCATGTGTCTGTGTTTTGAATGTCCTTGTGCGTGTGTATGTGTGTGTGTGTGTCTATGTGTGTGTGCATGTGTGTGCATGTGCGTGTGTGTTGTCGTTTCCCTAACGTCCCCAGGTGGTGTACCGGGAGACCTGGCAGGGAAGAACTCGCATCCTGGAGACCAACAAGACCAGCGTGGAGCTGCGGGTCCCCGCCGATGAGGAGGAGGACTACCTGATCCAGATCAAAGTCCTGACAGACGGCGGCGACGGCGGCAGCAGCGGCCCCATCCGAATACCAAAGATGTCAAGTAAGGCCCACGCCAGTGCTGTTATGAAGATAGGAAGAAAAAAAGTATATAAATGATTCAACTAGCAAGAGGTCGCGCAAGATTTAACACATTTAACAAGACTAAGTATCTTATTAAGTAGCCCTTTCTGGCTGCCCGACATAATCACTGCGAGGAACTTTCTTACAGCATTGACAGTAAATCTGTGAAGGGAGACATCGCAATGACCTCCAAAGGGAGACATTAAAATGGCGTGCATCTCTACTATATGGCTCAATTTGGAGAGGGAGAAAAAACACTGTAATTGCTGAGGAGCATTCTAGCTAGAAATCTTGTGATGTCGTAGTGCACTTCATTAATAAGATAGACATTACATTAAATAACTTGGCATTTGAAAGGCGACTCTTCATGTTATCCGAACATTGAATGATCGGTTGTATTCTTCTCGTTCACAGGTCTTAACTCAAAAGGAAGTGACGACCCAAAATCGAGATGGATTTGTTGTTTTGTACTTTTGATAGTCTCACTGATGACCTATTAGGAATGTCTCTGTCTAGTGAGCACACTATTTAGCAGTCACTGCTTCTCATGGTTGATAAATGAGAGTGGCAATTCTTCTCAACAACATGATATGCATATTAAAATAGGTGACGGGATCGTTTTTTTGGAAGTTGTAATCAAAAGATATGTATCTGGACTATTGCTTGTGTCAGTTTCAGATTGTGATTATGGTTGTATATTATGATTTGATTCGGTTTTGTCTGGTGACACTCTGGTGCATAGGGTTTAAAGGGACCTGTTCTAAGGTTGATTGTATAATTTCTTAAGCCTTCTTCTCTTACCTGCTTTCCTTGAAGCACCTTGCTACTAACATTTCTATTGAGCAGGCTCCATTTTCCTTCTCAAAAATAAACCTTCTCCTTGTTGTTAGTGCAAGTATGTGAAACATTTTGCATAACTCTTGAAGTTTCTTTGTTTGTGACAGCTCCAATGTGATTTCACACACACAAAGTCAAGAGTTGAGGGAAATTCAGAATCTCTTGAGGAGGAAATGTACAAAGAAACAGCAATGTGGAGACAAGTTGTTCTTATTAAACAATCTAAGTGTGGAGAAAGCAGCTCTTCTCAGAGAGGTTAACATACTTTTAAGAAGTGGAGCCACTTCTTTAAAGTACTTGTTGTTAATAGAAGGCTAATTATTTCACATTTTTCAATGCTGCCTTAAAACGTCAACGAGATAATGTTAATTTCTCAATTTGCTTTGAAGAAATTGATCCTGTTGGGATTTATTTAGCTGAAAGGTCACGCTCATCAATGGCATGGGGGGAGTTTTTTATTATTGTCCCTCATTTATGTAATTGTCCCTCTAAATGTCCTTCATTAGTTGGTTGTATTTCTGTCAGAACATTTCAGGAAGCATATTCATTCTAAATGTATGTCCGCCACAGTGCAATATGTACATTACATTTACATTTAGCAAATGCTTTTATTCAAAGCGACTTACAAAAGTATCTTGGCTGTTAAGATGCACCACTAGGATGTGCATTATTTACTGTGTATGTGTGTGTGTATGTGAGTGTGTGTGTGACTGTTTGCGTGCGCTCAGCGTCCTCACATTATTTTCCTCCCTTATTTCTGTTGACAAAGCAGCCAATCAACACAATTAGTTGAACACCTACTGTTCTTCAAACACAAAATCGCACACACACACACACACACACACACACACACGGTTTGTGGCTTTGAATGTAATGAGGGAAAAGCTGGTAATCATAGAGGAAGGCTAGTGCCATAGCTCACTTCCATTCTCATATTGTTCTGTTGATAGAACAACACAACCCCTTACTCACGACAATTGGTTTTTCATAACTGATTTTGCAAGTTTAAATGAAAACAAAATATTGAAATCTCTTTATTTGCCTGCATTTACTGCCTTATTTGAGTTACCTGCCAGCCTTCTGAGCCTTTCATTGGTAGTTATCCCAATGTATATAACTCATGTAAAATGTAGTAAAATGAATGAGTTCAATTACATTTCTAAGGGATTTTACAAGTCTCCACTGTAAAAAATCAATGGCTGGTAACACTTTACAGTAAGCGTACATTAATGAATCATTAAATAACATTAGTTAATGCAGTAATAAGCATTCACTTACAGTCAATTAACAGTAAACTAATCGTCTAGTTACCATTAATTAACTTTTAAGCTTAATAATAAGCATTATATAGCATAAGCGTAAGGGTTAGGATTAAGGTAAGGGAACATGAACACAACATGAACACCATTAGTAAATGATTATTTTACTGTGAATTAACAATGTTAAAGATTACAATATTACCCATTGGATACTCCTCTATTCTACAGTTTACCATGCCCTGGGCATTCTTTAATCCTGAGTTTTTATGTACGTTTGAGTTTATTCCTGTACTGTGGAGGTACTTATTTTGGGTTGATGGTTTTATTTTATTTTTAAATTTACTCCATTGAAGAACCTTTATAGTTCTGCATCCGTGATGATGTCACTGAAACAATATTAGATAGAATATATGTAACTATAAAATGCAGTGTTTTGATTTTGTTTAATTATCTGGGGGTGGGGGGTTCTCATTTAATCTCATCAACCATGTATGTGTGTGTAAATAAGTTAACATTGAGTATTGTCTCATTTCTGAAAATTATCTGTTTTTGGTCTTACATATTAACATAAATACTATTGCGTTAGTATCTAAATACCATTGTATTCACGTGTTGATTATCTCTGTGAGATGATATTAATGTTCAATAAAGATTTCACATTGAAACTGCTCTTTGTTTGACCTGGTTCGTTATGCTCAGAAACTGTGCAAGATGTCTGCTGCAAAATACAAGGTAAACAGCACTGTTTGTACACTGAACCGGCTGGTCAAATATATGGTGGAAAGTGACAGCCACAGAGCAGACCCATCAATATTAAACAAACATTAGGCAGATATTATGTATCTTGGTTTATTACTTGTTTGAGTGCGACACAGGATTATAAAAGAGACCTATTCAGTATGGGTCCACCCTCTGAATGTAAACTGATGGTTGAAACAGCCAATCTCATACAGCCTATAGGAAAAAGACTGAAATACCCATGGCCCTTTGAGAGTACACACTTTACACACACTTAGGTTCTATGTACATGTCATTTCCCCAGGGTTTGTTTTCTTCACAGGTTCAGTCAAAAAAAAGATCCACTGTCAAACATGCATAACGGCTAACAATAGGTTTCTAGATATGTTCTCTTTCAATTAAATATAATAGTGGAATAGTACAGTGATCTGAAACCATTGGACAAAGCAAAACAGAACATGCAGTATACTTAATGCAACTATTTTAAACAATTAACACTAACTGAATGTCATTTTTGTTTCTTTCTCTAAAGGCTGTTCCTCATCAAACAATTAGTGAAATAGGGTTTGGAACAGTAATCTGCAAACAAAGTGCCATGGACTATTTGGCCACTTAAATCTCATATAGCCATTGTACAGTCATTATAAAACCCCTCTGTGGAGTGAAAATTGTTGATCCCAATCACCTTTTGTAACCCTAATTATCAATCCTATGTAAAACGTTTTAGTGCAGCACTGTGTTGTTTTCCTAAATTCACTGTCACGCAATATGTGGTTGACAGTTGTGTGTTTATTCAGAGTTAATTTTGACAACAGGAAGTTGATGGTGGATGTAGCTGTGTTCAGACAGCTATGTGCTATCCTTTGCATTTATCACAGCCTTGCGTTATCAATCAGCATTGCGTAATCAGTCAACAATTGACTTTCCTTAAAATTCCTCGTCAAGTTTTTGGATCTTCACTCGTCAATGGGAATAACTTCATGTCAAGCACACAACCTTAGAGAGAGAGCAGAAACAAGCAATATTTTGAAATGTAACAACCAAATAATGTTCCCTCACTCTCTGCCCCCCCTCCCCTATTGTCTCTCCGCCATTATGAAATGTCACATTTCATGCACATGTGATTGACAGGCAAGATGGATTCCGGGATGCAATACGGGAATGGATGCCCTGATTGGTCAGAAATGAGCCGGGATCAGCCTAAAATCTAAATTCGCTGGGACCAAGCCAAGCACAGTTAACTCAAAACAGATATTCTCACAGTGTTTTTCACCTACTAATAACTGATGAATTGCAATGTCCTTTTGAAAAAATTATACTAAAATAATTGAGCTAAGATCTTACTAACAGCGTCTTTTATAATGCAGTGGCTTTTAGAATGAGCTCAACGGCATGTTCCAAGAGACACAAGTCTCAGGGAATGAGCCTTGTTTGTTGAGGCCAATCCAGAGTGGAGATTTATATCATCTTCTTTGCAGCAAAATAGTCTCACCAATAGTGTGTAAATCGCAAATTACTTCAAGCAGAACTTTCAGAGAACATTGCGCTGATGTTTCTCTGTATTACCATTCTGATGACGTACGTACCGCAGGTGCATTTGGACATAATCCATATCACATCCAACTTGGATTTTTTTATGCACTATTTCACCTGAGGAATTGATCAGGTTAGCTGCTGCTAACAATCCCAGCCCACTCACATCAAATGAAGTCATGTAGCAAGTCATTTTGAAAAGTGCTGCACAATCTCGTTTGACTTGACTCTAAGCCGGGCTGTTCCACAACTATACAACTCATCTCGACTTAAATATGTAAAGCAAATTGAAGGAGACGCAGAAGTAGACGAACCAGAGCAAGACTCGTGACTTGCTGCTAATCCTTTATTCATGGATGAATCATCTTGAGAAGCCTATATCATCCCGAGGATGGCTTTACCTCCACTGGGCGAATACAGAACGGCATGTCGCCCTGCATGGAGCTCAGCTACGCTGAATACAGCCATGTGACGCCTTGTGTAGGACAATCTTAATGCCCCCCCACCCATAGGTAACAAGGCTGCCTGCTTGTTATGCGCACAATGAATTGCTAACTACATGCAGACTCCCTTTT
>OMKX01107085.1:0-29796 GCA_900302425.1 Brosme brosme
GGCCCAGTGGGACAGGAGGGGATGGCAAGTAAAGGCAGACACCTCCACACACACACACACACACACAACACACGCACACACACACAATTGACCAAAGTTGAATTGCTTATTATTCACTGCATTACAACATTTATCCATTAAAAAAGTTTACCCATCTGTGGATAGTTCCTCAAAATGAGGCCGAGGCTAGAGGAAGAAGAAAGTGTTGTAAAATATAGAATAACTATTCTTTTTTTTGCAATTATGGACACTTGCTGTTTTAAAGATTGCTCAGCCTACACTGAGCGTAGCACCACATGCCCACATGTTTAACTCTGAGTAGTATGAAATATCTGGAAATATATATAAGAAGATCCATTATAAAAAAAAGGACATTAAAACAAAGGCATATCTGACATAAAAAGATATAGGAAAATAGTAGCACTGTTAGTGATGAGATTACATTTTACAGTTTGGGGATATATTCTGTAATCATTGTTGCTGTTTTCTTTCCCTTAAAGGTTGTCTCTATAATGTATTCTTTTGAAAGGTTATAAAATGCATGTATACGTTCTGCATCACAGTTGTAACTCATCAGTAAGCGAGGAGCTGTGTTCAGGCTTTAAGTGGTGTGAATCTAAGGGGCTCTTCCTCCGTGTCACACCAGCAACATCTGAGCGGGACGTGGGAGTTCGTCTAGGTCTGCTGGGAACCCTGGTGGAGAACAGAAGCAAAGAAAGAAAATAACGGTTCATAAATGACCTTTGAGTGTAATTGGATTGAAGTTATCAGGGGAGCTAGCAATGTTTGTCTGTTTGTTTTACAAAAAAATAGATATATATTTTCTTTATGCCCTTCTTAAGTCCTTTGAGATTGCAACTGTGATTAAGGGCTTTACAAATACAATTGAATTGACTGGAAAAAAAATCTTGTGCAAGGCGACAATAAATAGATGAAGAGATGGTATCTGGTGGCATGTTTAAAACCGTTAGCACCCAGGCAAAACAATACATGGAATATATAGAACGCAAAGAAAGGAACGGCAGACGCGGCCCAGTCCACAAACACGCGTTTCTCTGCCCTCTCCGCCTATCCTAAAGAGTCCCAGCAGCTACGGTACCCATCTAAAAAGCAGGTTTACACACCGAGTTGGTCCTCTTGCGCTTCCAGCAGTCCGGGTTCAGGCGCTTCTGCTCCTCCGCCAGGATCTTGGCCTCCAGGGTGTACATCCTCCTCTCCTCGCTCTTCATCTTCTTCCACTTGTCCCCGAGGATCACACTGATGGCTCTGCACGGCGTTGGTGGAGCGGTTATTATCGGTAATTACATCACTGTAAGTGCTCCTTTTATACTTTGATAACCTGTACGTTGCATTTGGTATCTTGTTTTGTTTTATAGTACACAGCATACAGACAAATGCCCTCGATGTGGAGGCTAACCTGACAGTAAAGCATTTTCTGAGTCTGATTACTAACAGGTCTTGATAATCGTCAGGGATGTAAGCTTTATTTATTTGAATCGTCACCAGGCTAAAATGGGGTAAAAATCGGAGACTACCAGAAATCGAATATCAACATTATTATTATGCTTTACCGCAGTTCACAATGTTCTGTAAAAGTAATAAAGTGTCAATGCTAGGTGTTGCACAGTGCCACAGTGTCTTCGATTAAGCACCTGCATTAATTAAAATGAGTGTCGGAGCCCTCTGTCTGGCCCCCTTTTCAAGGATGCCTACAGGTAGGCTGTGGAAAGCTAGGCTGAGTGAGCTAGAACCCAGTACCTTTCGGCGGGGGGAGTCGAACACCCTCACCACTAGGCAATCCTATCCCCTTAGAAGATGCTGTAGGTAAGATTTAAGAGCTATTATTTGAGTGTAATTTATTAGAAATTGCATAGCCATCCATCCGCTACAATTAAGTAAAATGTGCTATAGAAGTTGTTTCGAGTTGACTGCCCTGCCTCTGTATCAGCCAGTTTCGATTTTAGACCGCTCCCGGGTAATTTCTGAGCAATCAGGGCATCCCTTCCCTCAGTGGATCATGGAATCCATCTTGCCTGTCAATCACGTTTGCCTGAATGCAACACTTTTCAATGGTGGCGAAATGTAGGGAGAGAGCAGAGAGGGAGGGTTTCTTGGGTTTAGTTTAGTTTCAAAATCTTACTCTCTTCTGCTCTCTCTTTACAACTCTCAAATCATACTTACAGCACCTTTGTCACTGTTTTAAACGGACTCCACGTTACTATAGCGATGCAGGAAGAATACACACCTGTTATCCTTGCCAGGATACATCTGAGTGTACTCCACTCTGTACTTCTTAGCGAAGAGCATGAATGCATTCATTGGCCGCTTGCATTTTGTAGGCGTGGCAACAATAGGTGTCCCTGAGGCATGGCTCCTGCTTGATTTGCTGTTAGAGGATTGGGGGGAGCTGGAGCGCTCAAACTTATCACAGTCTGGGCTCACAGCGCCCCCGCTGGACTGGGAGGTCCTGCGCTGGCGAGCCATGTTGCTCAACACATACACGGCTGAGGAGTCCAGAGGGGTGAAGTCATAACTGCAAGAGGAGAGACGGTCATGGTTATTTAGGAGCAGCTAGGGATCAGGCATACAGGTACACTGCAGTAAGCTGCAGACATTTGGGGTCAAAAACCAGCACCTTCCGAGTGTGAGTCCAAAACCCTTACCACTGTAGACTGTCTATCGTGCACCCTCTCCAAAGTTAAATTAGGCATGTGGAAATGAAATGCTATTCCAATACAGTAAGTGGGTATAGAGTAATGTGTAGGTTATGTTTGTTCTATGCTGTATACAGTAATTAATATTCCATTGAGAATAACAATCACACGATGAGTAGTCGAAAGATACATTCATACATTGAATCTGCCGAATAACAAGTGAACAGGGTAAAGATTTTTCTTCACTTTACAATTTGTAGATCTGCTTGATCACTCTCACGTCCCTGTTTATTTAGGTATCTCCTGTTGACTCTTGTTTAGCTAGCGTCTAAATATAGTCAGGTCTGCTTTTACTCTGCAGGCAACCTACATGACTCATAAAGAACAACACACGTATAATTTACAATCTGCATGCTGAAATCATGAGCCGTTTAACCTTGTTGGATTTTTCCTCAGTGCGCTAGATCAAGTTATTAAGGACGGTAGCATACCTCCTGAAAGTGTCAAAGACCACCGAGTCATCGCAGTTAATGGCATCCGGGTGACTGGGTGGCAGACACAGGTCCCCCACCTGCATCTCATAGCAGGGGATCCCATGATGCACCACTGTGAGGCTGGGGTAGAAGGAACACCACCCTGACAGAGAGGTGCAGAGAGAGAGAGAGAGCATTAGCCATGGACTGCTGTGGGCGACCCCCAAGAGATTATTTGGTAAACACAAAATATAATGACAACGTCGCGTATACTGAACGATGGTGGTAAAGAGGTTGGGTGTTGGCCAAAAATACATATAAATATGATATACTATATATTTGTAATAATGCACTTGCTATGCATACTGTGTTTCCTATAGATTTCCAACAAATCTCAATACAAGCAAACAAATGAAAAGTATCATATTCGTGCATTTCTACCTTTATTTTTGACAAAAAACGGATGGTCCAGTCGACATTCTGCTGTTAAAAGGCCAGTGATGGATGAGCCGGGGTCAAAGGTCAGTTTGAGCACAACCTGGGCAACAGACATGGCCTCCTCATGGTCCACCAACCTGAGGCCCTCTGAACCGTAGCTCTGGACGACACAAGGGCAATCACACTCATCATCTCAATAGGTTTACAATCAATCACAACTCATTGTTGTTATAAAATAGACACAATCATAGTATGGAATAGCACAGTAGTGAGAGAGTGTGAGTGTGAGTGAGTGAGTGAGTGTGAGTGAGTGACTGAGGGAGTGAGTGACTGACTGATAGTGTGAGTGAGTGGCTGACTGAGTAAGTGTGCATTGTGTGCGTGCGTGCGTGCGTGTGTGTGTGGGTGCACACCTTGAGGGAGGTGCACACCATCATAGACTCATCATCCGAGTCGTCATCAGAGTCTCTGAGGTCGTCTGCGTCCTGCCACTCCACGTTGGAGCCGCGATGGAAACGCAGCCGGGTGCCTGCGGAGACGACACATGAAGACGTCAACACAGCCGGCAGACACACAGCAGAATCACTGTGTTGCGCTGTACAGCAGTAGTGAGTTGGTGGGACAGTTGGGAAGCACGTCCGGGTTTGAGATCCATCCATCCGTTTTTTTGTTTGTTTATCTTTATAAACCACTTGGGTTCTATGTATTGACATCTTATGTACATGCACTTAACCCTAGCCACACATTCAATGTTAATTCAATGTACAGCACTTGATTATATTTAATGCAAGTATGATAACACCGGCACACTTCCACTTTACATTCCACTTTATATATATATATATTCTATATATTATTTTATATTCTATATTTCTTACTCTTATATTCCTACTCTTACTTTGTACTTTTGCTGTTTTTTATTAGCTATGTACCTACTACGTGTTTTACAGTGCATTTGATGAATACAAGTCTTGAATGATCAACATCAAATACTACCAGTGCAATGTGTATGTGTGTGTTCCCATACTCCGAATAGTTTACCTTTCAGGAAGCAATGCCAGGCAGTTGAGGGCCAGGAGCGAGACCAGGCCATGTCCTCATCATCTGAAAACGACGAAGACATGGAGAAGACCCCGGACTCGGATTCACTGCTGGCCTGTTCCGGATCAGGGACATGAACTCCATGTCATTCTTTACTTTGTCATTTGTATCCAACGTGACTTACAGTCAACTGAGACACATGTCATTATGAAGCAGTAGGCATGGGTTGTGGCATCTTGCTCAAGGAAGCCTTCAGGTAGAACTGTGTACAGTGTACAATCTACATACAATATGTACATAGATATAAATATATATAAGTACACTGTGGGGGGCTTAATGATATAATTATGAATGATAAGTCTATTTGGATAAAACCGTCTGTAAACTAAATGGTAAATGGACTGCATTTATATAGCGCTTTTCTAACCAACGGCCACTCAAAGCGCAATTATTGCCTAACATTAACCCATTCATACACACACCTACGGCGGAGTCAAACCGCTCCTCGGGAGCAGTTAGGGCTAAATGTCTTGCTCAGGGACACCACGACACAGGAGGAGTCAGGGATCAATCTAGCAACCTTCCGGTTGCCAGTCAACCCGCTCTACCTCCTGAGCCACTGCTGTCCAACTACAGAGTAATGAACAGAGGAAGGGCCGGCCATGTGTGTCTGATTACCCTGACGCGCCTGCGCTCCCGCAGATGCATCCTGGACGGGGTGGGGGCGCTGCTGGCCAGCGGCGGACGGGCGTAGGAATGTAAACTGTTGCTGGTGCCGAAGATGTGGACTGGGGACGATCTGAAAAATTTGTATTAAATAAAAACACAAAAAATAGACCAACATGGGTAACGTTTATAGGGATTTGTGCGACCGTGGATGACGTTTCTCTGATACACAGAGCGGTATAGGAGCATTCCCCGACTGGGTGTATTGGGCTAAGAATGTCACCGTCCCCACCACAAGTGACAGTGTTTTAGTCATGCTATTAGCAATTATGACCCCAAGACAAACAGGTGAATAATTTCTTACTGGGTTAAAAAAATAATAAGGATGACGCTTAGATAACCCTAAGCCTAAAAAGGTACAATAGGCTACATTTGTTTGCTTGAAATGGGTTCTAAAACTAATTCTGTCCTGTCGACCAAATGCAAACTTTAAGGCTACATGGATCGAGGTTCATTGCTCCGACTCTGTAGCAGAGTAGAGAAATATCATTGCAAGGTCAACAAACCGCTCTTTTTGAGGGCGAGGTTTGGAAAGAGTAGGGAGAGGGAGGGGGGAGTAGTAGAGTGTTTTTTCAACATTTAGACTAGTGCTAGCTACGAATAGCAAATCTTACATATAGGGATTGTCCAATAGAAAGCATCATGGGATTTCTTTTTTTTCTTTTGTATTTTGTGATGACTCGAGAAAGTTGTAGTCATTTAAAATCCTTAATCAATCAGTAATTATACAGCAACCAATGCTAAAAAAAAACTTTTTTCTGCCAAGACTCGCATGAGAAACGCTGTGGTTGTTTCAAACACAACAACGTCCCCCCATAACGACAAATCAATCCTGAATAATTACTAAACAATGACCAAAATAACATTACTATCAAGAGGCGGCCATTACGATGTGACGTCACGATGCACAAGCCCTAATGTCCCTTTAACCAGTGCTAAGTCCAGCTAGCCCGATCGGCGAGCTCACCTCTTGTGCGGGGCGTCTTTGAGGAGGGGGCTCTGGGGGCTGGTGGCTATGTTGGCAAGCTCCGCCAGCCAGTTGTTGGTGGGGGAGGTGCCCAGCTCCTGGTGGGAGACCCCCGCCCCCACCCGGTACATCTCTGAAGACCTCCTGTCCTCTTCCACCTCTTGAAGCTCTGGCATGTCATCTGCACACAGACACGTCTCCTTCTTTTTAACATGCTTATTGTCATATCATATCTGGTACGTGGTGGGGGCGAATGTGAAAAATTACCGAAATCCATGGTGCAACCGGGTGAGGAGGGCAGCTCCTCGGTGCACTTTAGTGGGTCAAAGGACTCGTCCATTGTTGCTTTGCGCTTCTCTTTTCTATCTTCTCTTGTTTTGTTTCCTTTTTTCACACGTGTCAGATATGCTGTCGCTTCTGCATTACATTACGCTTTCCCAGCTGGCCTGCCTGTTGGGGAACAAAACATCAAAAGGATTTAACTGATAAAGTGAGACGAATGCATCATGCTAAGGTCAATTCCAGGTCAAATTGCAATATAACTGAACCTAAATTTTGTGATGATATAAAGTTATACACAATTATATAAAATTATATCAAAAGACATAAAATGATATCCAACGATATCAAATTATAATATTTTACTATTTTACTATAAAGCCTATTAAATTGTTGAGGCCTACACGTAGGCCTACAATACAATAACTAAGTTGAGGTTTTTGTTTATCTATCAGAATCACGCATGCGTTCGTTAAAGACATCTGCGTTATTTGGGCTTGAAATGTCAAATTACATCCATCAGAAACAAATATAATATTTTGGAAGATGTGTATGATACATGCGTGGGTCGAGATAATCTTTTGTCTTTGGAAGAAACAGAGAAACCCTGTGCCAGACCAGTCACGTGACCAATTGCGTACAGCGCTTGTTTATAAACTAAAAGACTACGTTCGCGCATGCGCACTATCGCTCATTCATTCACTACTGCGTAACAAAAACAACAGATTGATTGTGTTAAACACATTCAATACCAAATAAAAAAATAATGGAGTCTAAAAATATTTGACAGCCAATCGTTATTGCTTTGTATAACAAGGTAGACTTTCTAGGAACGTAGACCACCGAGTTCAGTCTATCAAAACATTAACCCTAGGTTATAAATGGCTACATGGATTAAATTCACAAGGTACCCTAAAACGTTAGGTGTTCTCATAAACCATTGGATACTTGAAACAATCCAAAGAGTCACTTTACTTTGATGTTTTTCATAGTATTTGATCCATAAGGATAATCATTTTTGGTTAAAATTATATTCTAAATCATGCCAATGCCACCGTGTAAAATAATTAATGGATGCAAAGCAAAGTGTTACAACACGGTAGTAGATCTTTCTGCAGGAGAACGCAAAGGCACTGAAGCCTACATGGTAAACAAAAGAATGTCAACAAGTTCAGGCATGACGCAACCTATGTTCCCTATTCAAATAAATGAATGAGTTCGAAACGTCTAAACCCACATTCCAGAACAACTAATGCAATCAAAAACCCTATTCAAGTTGGAATGTTTCGTAACGCAAGGCGATTGCTGTCTGGTCGATTGATACAACCAAAACACACGTCACAATGAAAAAAAAAAACCCAGGCAAGCAGAATCTGTCATTCGACATTTAATACGTGCATGACAACTCCGCCAGAAATATATTCTCAAATCGTGCGGTAAAGTTACGTGTAATGATGATCGATTATACGATTTTGATCCGTGCGTTACTTTGAAATTAAGTAGATAACTTACCACTAACCAAAACTGTCGCCATCAAGTAACTCTCTTGCTTTCTTTCGGTGGGTGGGGAATGAGCATTGCCAAATAAGGAAATCTATTGGTGGATAAATCCGTCAGTAGCGAAGAGCTCTCGTTTCCATTGGTGTAGAGCACCGATAAAGCTGCAGAGGGCGCGGCTTGGTTTGTTGATGAAATTCTGATTGGGCGATCTGGGTGAAAGTACACGTCTGTTATAATCCAGTGACAGCTGATTGGCAATAACAAGAACAATACTTTTGTTTTTGTACTTTGTATGAAATGTTCAAGGCCTCATTACTCGCCATGTTTTAGCTTGTTTAAGCTCTTAAATATCAACAGCCTAGTTTGATTTCTATTCACAATCATGAATGAATGGCTGCATTACTTGATGAATGAATGGACGAACAAATGAATGAATGAATCGAACGATCAATGAGTGGATGAATGGACGAAAAAAAAAAAATAGACACAAGGATATAAAACAGTTGTTTATTTGAATGAAAAGTGGAACATAATATTGGCCAATGTTTCAGTTTGTCTTCTATTGTACTCATAATTACAAACACTGTGCACACTTGGAAGATAAGCATTTTTTTTTATTGATAGGCCTACATTAAACGTGTGTGAATAATATTTCAAAAAACAGGTTACGCTACAATAAACAGCAAAAAAAAGCAATACTGTAATTGCCTTAAAAAAATAATGAAGGCAAGAGTTATCACTGAAGTTGTCTGCTGAGGAGGAACATTAAAATATGCATTTCAAAATATTAGTTGTTTGCAGAGGTAGACAGCATTAAATAATCGTAATGTCGCTAGATGGAATAACAACTTATTTTTCACTGACACGTGACTAAAATATTACACTGGCACACACAGAAAAAAAACAGTCAATAAATAATAGTTCCAAAAAAAAAAAAAATGAAGACATAAACTCGTGGGAGCATATATTAAAAAATAAAGGCATAGTTTACAATGTTTTACTAAAACAAAATTCCTAGCTTTGAAGTTTGTATGGAAAAGGTAGCCAAATAATGGTATGGATTATGACAATGTAGAAGTATATTGTTTAACAGGGTTGAGCATTGGCACCATCGAGATGTGTATAGTCTCTTTTGGTTCAAAGTGAATGTGAAAACTGGCATATAAAAACAATATATTCAAGTCAAATGTAATATGTCCCTGACATATATACTTCAGTTACTTCAGTACTTCAAAAGCAAACCTTTTAGTTCTGTTCTTATGCCAACTACATAACTAAGCCTCAATATTCCCTTTAGGGTCAGTCTGGTCAAGAATTACAAAACACAACACAACTGTTAATAAACAGTTTGAGTCAGTAACATATTACCTTTGGCATGTGAAGTTCACAAATAATAGTAATAAATATAACAACAAGTGTATAATACCTTATGCTGAATCATAACACTGGACAGGTGAAAATGAACATTAGGAGATAATATGAATTGCCCTATAGGGCTTGTACACCAGAATGCATCATGGGATTTTCTTGGCGATACAACACCATATTGAGAGGACTCAAGAGTTTTAAATCCTACATCAACGGGAATATACTGTAACCTAGGCTAATAGAAACTTTGTTTTACCACGTCTCACACGAGAAATGCTGTTGCAGTTTCAAACACAACAAAGACTCCCCATAATAAAAAAATAAAAATTTCACGATTAATTACTAAACAAGGAGCAAAAAAACATTACTACCAACATAATACATTCCAATGCTCCTATGCTTCCAAAATTGAGGCGGTCAGTGCAATGTGCATTGCGATGTACAAGCCCTATCATGAAACAAGTATTTTAGCTAACATTTTACAAATAAAACACACACTTAAAATGCTACCCATTCTACGTGAGACTTGTATTAAATGTGATCTAATACAAGCATAGAGCAAAAAAAATTAAGCGTTGGCAATTTTCTTTGCTTTTAACGATTCATTACAAACTCCTTTATAGCACACATTGTCTTATATGGGATATTTAAGCAAAACTTGCCGTGTAAATTAGCAATCTAAAACACAAATGGTGATCAAGTGGGGTCTTTACATTTCTCATTAGAAATTAGTTTTAAAGCTCCTACGAGGGTTTGAAAAAAACCAAACAACAGATAGCATTTAGACTGTATCTCATAACGGTCTCCATTGCTTCACTTTGCCGGGAGCTACTTCCTGCATTTGTTTTGCAGAGCAAAGTAACAACTGTTAGCAAGATGAGCCAATGTATCTGTGAGTATGCATTTATTTATTTTACTTTTCTGCTCTGCTGTAAATTGTCTGTTGAATCCAACCCTGTGGCAAACATTTAGAATCGTTAACTTTTAACACTGACGGTGTAATTTGCACTGTTAAAAATATCAACACAAAAATGGGTTGGCAGAGTATCAGTAAACTCCTCACAGGGCCTTTAAAGTGGTCACAGGGGACCGGGGGGTGGACTTATGCATTTTGTTCTTCAATGTCAACGCTGTTATCAAACAGAGTGGCCAGCTGCTCCTCGTAGTTTGCAATGTTTCTCTTCATGATGTCCATGCATGGGCCCAGCAGCCTCTCAAAGGCCTGCACGTCCATTGCTTCAGAAAAACACACCAATAAAGGACGAGTTAGAGCAGGCTTTAAGAGTATTTAAGACACTTAAGGACGTATAATAAACACTATTCCATTTCTTTTAACAGCATCTCCCTCTCTCTACTTGTAAATAAATTACCTTTGGCAATGGTTAAGTGTTGCACGAACGTACAGGGTTTTTGAGTATACTAACTGAACAATTGGCTAGATACATACAAATATGGACAAGAACACCAAAACTGTACCCAAGCATTTGACGCTTCCAACGGCATAAGCTGAAGCAGCTCGGGGCTTATTGTTAACAAGTGCCAGCTCCCCGAAGTACTGGCCTCTCGAACACGAGGCAATGTCAAGTTCCTCTTCTCCTTCCTCCTTTTTCGTCTGAGGACAAAGTTAAGGTGTTAATGGAATCTCTAACGATGACGCCAATGAAAACAATCCCCTTTTTCACTGCAGCCATCATCTTTGTTACTGCCAGGTGTCATGTTGATGAGCCACATCAGACTTTTCAGAATCTAAACCTTTGTGACATCCCAATTTGGGATTGTCCACCTGCAGGAAGGAGTTGATTGGCGTAGTGGAATGTATCAATTGGTAGGCTGGAGTTGATCTGTCCGTCATACATCTGAGTTGACACGCCCACTTGGGATGTCACATATAGAAAGATTTGAAATGGTCTGTAATAGCTCATCAACATGAACAGAATTCCTCTCAATTCCCTTATTTTTTAGTTGTTTAGGCAATGGGTGATAGTATTTCGAATAATATTTAACAAAAGTGATGACCTTAGAGAACAAGTTACATAGTGTGGTATTTTCTTGACCAAAAAACAACAATACAAAATAAAACATAGTGCAAGCAAGTGTGTCAACATACCCTACTTCTCTTCATGGTAATTCTGACTTGGCCGGATTCAACAATGTAGAAGCAATCCGCTAGATCGCCCTGTGCACACCAACAGAACCGTGTTACCGACTTACTATCCGAAAGCCAAAGTCATGGCCAATCCATGTGCATGTTATTCACAATTAAGATCACTAGATGATAGTGACCTGTGCGATAATCTGCTGTCCGTCGATGTAAACCTTGGTGGACAACACATCCACTACCTTCATTCTCTCTGAGAGCTGGGGACGAGGAGACAATAAGAGTGGGATTTACTACAGCATGTTTCTGGCAGGTACTTTGAACAAAAATAATAGATGGGCCCATACCTCTAGTGATGTAAGCAGCGGTAATGTTTCGATGAATGCCTCGTACAGCCTTCTCTTCTTTGCTTTATTATTAACGATTATCCTTCTGAACGTCAGACGATCCTGAAAGGGGTGTACACAAAATATATCTAAGAATTCGAAGAAAGAGCACCGAAGAATAATTCACGGTAATAATAAATGTCTGTTAAAATGCACACAGTGTCCACCAGTGGGTGACAATGAGAGTTACGGGACATGGTATTTGCTCTCCTAAACCCAAACATCCTCCTCTGTAGCACTCAGGTTCTTAAAATTCATTAACTCCATACATCAAGACATATGGAGGCCTACGGTAAATAAGGACAGTGCGTTATCTATCGAGATTGTACTCACCAGGCACCAAAGCGCTCCGGGGGACGTTGAGACTATTGTGGCTGCCCTGGGGGTGTTGTACATCAACGCCAACTCCCCAAAGCTTCCTTGGTTGTCATAGCAACCCACCAGCTTCTCAACGCCCTCAACCCCCATGAAGATGTCAAATGTCCCACTAGATACAGAAAGAAAACAAAAGGCAAGGAGGAGACATATTGTGTCTCCAATGTGTTTTTTGAGTTGTTGTTGTCATCCGTTCAACATGTTGCATTTCCTGTGATACATTTAGTTAAGTAGGGCTGCACAATTTATATTGATGCCAAATATGTATGGACACAATATCCACATCACAAAGGCAGCATTTAATCACCATAGCAAGTTAAATGGCATTGCGATATACAATTGATATACAGCAGCATATACAAGATAAACAGCGATCACAATGTGATAACTTTATTTACGCCAAGCAGTCCTAGTAAGTACTCACTCACAAAACAAATCTATATCAATGGTTTAATAACATAATGGAGAAAAAACAGTTAAGGCGACAAATGGTTTTTGTGACTATTTGTCTAGTCGCAAGAGTGTTCAATTCCTAGCCGAAAGGTACGTGCAAAACTCGATAAAACTTAATGTAAGGAATTACCTTTCAATGACGTAGAAGTTGTCTCCATCATCAAATTGATCAATGATGTGCTCTCCATTGACAGCAAACTTTTCAAACATGGCATCTAACACCTGTGAGATCTCTTCCTGTAGTAAAATGAAATAATAATAATAATAATAATAATAATTAATAATTAATTAATACATAATACTTAACGCCCTTGCAGCATGAGGTTAATCAAATTAATAAATATATACTTAGATACTTACTTAAATTTCATGTCATATTAGAGACAGTTTAGTGTCAGACTTGATCCCTATCTAAAGTCTGATAGCAGACTGGTTCAAATCTGGGTCAACAGAGCTTTTCACTTTGTTTCACTTCATATTTGTTCGGACCAATCATGTTGCTGGAGACGGAGATCTGTAAGTGCTTAATTGACTAACAGCAAACACAACCTCGGCCAGCATTAGTTAACTTTTCCCAGTAGGAAGACAAGAAGAAACTTCCTGTCCTCACACCAACTTGGTTGTTGTATCAAAATCACCATGTGCACTGGCCAGTGTAGAAATACACTTCTTTTAATCCCCCTCTGAGTAGGATATCTCCGTAACAAAACAGGAAACAAGACATAACCACACTCCTTTCAGTTGTTTGGTTTCCGGCCCAGGCTCTGTTCCACCACCTCAAGAAGTCTTTCTATAACAAAGGACTGCAGGACCCAAGATCGAAAGCAGAAATACATTTTTTTATAAAAATAAAAACAGCTGGCATTACTGTCATCCACGTACCGGCTCCAGGTTCTTGAACAGAAGAATGTTCCTACACGCCTCCTGTAGTCTCCGTCTCTGTTCGTCTGTTTTTGGATGGGTGACCTACAAAACAAACCAAACATGTATAATACAGCCCTGCTGTTTGCCCCGCAGCGTATAAACAGCATACCTAACGTTTTTTTTTTTTTTCATGAAACAACATTACAACACCCAACATGTAAACATGACCAGTGGAGCAAAAGAGAGTTTACCCGTGGCTCTTTCTCTTCCTCTTCATCGTCAGGGTTGAATGCTTCAGCACACACTTAATAACAGGAAGAAATAAATGAAAATGTTGAATTACACATCCAGCATTACGAATTCAAATATTTAATTTGTGTTCAGCTGACTGAATAATAATAACAAGGGGGATCTACCAATTAGCAGAAACTTGTATCCTGAGGGACTTAAGGAGCAGGTAGGGGTTGGCATCTCGATTAATGGCGTTCAACCTGAGAACCCTTAGTCTATCCCACTGTAAGGGTTAAGGGGAAGTAGCCTACTTCAATGTAGGTGGCTACATCCCTTTTCACAGGTCACTCCTGTGATTTTCTTTAGAAACATTACATTACTTTTAATTACCTGACACTTTTATCCAAAGTGAAATACAATAACTGCAATCAACCATGACGATTTTTGGTGGATGTTTCATGGGCCAAGATGCAGTCTGAACAGATGAGTGTTCAGTCTGCGACGGAAGATGTGTAGGGTTTTAGCTGTCCCGATATCAGTGGGGGTCTCGTTCCACCATTGAGGAGCCAGGACAGTAAACAATCTAGATTTAGTTGAGTGGCAGCTGGAGTCCCCTCGTAGTGAGGGAGTAGCCACCCGTTTAGAAGTCATAGAGCGTAGTGGACGGGCTGGGGTGTATGGTTTGACAATGTCCTGGATGTAGGATGGGCCGGTGCCGTTCGCAGGACGGTAGGCATTTACCAGTGACTTGAATCGGATTGAGCAGCCACCGGTAGCCATTGCTGAGTGCAGAGACAGATGGAGTAACCGCACAACCTCACAATAATGTTATTGTATAATACTGTCATACTGTTTCAAAACAGGCTGAATCATGCTGCTCCTCTGATTTTAGTGCACATTTTATAATCTGGGCTAACAATTGTATGTACTCAATTTTTGATATTTTGAATTTGTTAATATACAATCTATATTTTTAATTATTGTTAATCCTGTCCTCCTCACTAACATTATCTTCCTATGGAAGTTACTACAGAATGAATAATGTCTTTGTAAATATATTATAATCTTGGGTGATACTCTATCTGATCTTTTTCTCAGAACTTCCACGTTCTTTGACCACTGAGCAGCACGATGTCACAGAACTTTCCCAGAACCAGCAAGCTTACATCTTCCCCACATATCACTCTTGCAGAACTACAGTTATTATTAGTGTAGCCAAACTCAAACTGAAACAGGTATAAATCAGATTAGGACATTGCTCCTATCTTGTTTCACATCCGTCTAATCCTCTGCCTGGAAGACAGAGTTTTCAGAGACATGGCTGAAGATAGTTCATCGCCATTATCATAAACAGAAACACAGCGACAGGAAACAGATGGAAAATGTCTACATGCTGTATATATGGAGGAAGATTTGATGGAGACGTGGTTCATGTGAATATGTCAAAGGAAATTTCCGTGGGGCTATAATAACTAATGTCTTCCAGAATGTTCCTCTTGAGATTGCACTACTAAATCTGCCAGTCGGAACGGACAGTAAATGTAAACTCACCTGAAGCTCTCCTGACGAATCTGTTAATCACTGGAGCTGAAACAATGGATCAAAAAAAACTGTAATCATTGTACAAGCTATTTTATTTCATCCCGACACTATTAAAGAATTTTAGTGGGAATAACAAACCCAAAGATAAAGCTCAATTGATCAACACAATACAAACATCATACGATTAGATTAATTTAGATGGATTGTGTTTCCCTGAATCGAATCTACTATAAATGGACAAAACAATGGGCTTTTGAGAAATATGCATGAAACAGTGAGTTTCTCAGTGAAAGTATCAGTTAACCATGTGGCAAAACGTTAGCCTTCCTTTGGTAACATATAAATATGCTGAATGTTATGGGACAACTGTTGGGGAGTAGGCTCCAAGGCATAGGCCTGTGACAGAGCCCTGGCCCCTGACACAGGAGTGCACCTGTCAACAACGCCCGCCATACCGGAGGGCGCTCGTTGGGATCCCACGTCAAGCCTGCGGATTGCTGTGCTGCTGCACCGAAGTGAACCGTCTTGTCACATACGGCGACCATTTACGTGGTTTGTCCATCAACACGACTGCTTTAGGAAACCAAGGCCAATTTGACGCGATCCTCATTCGTTAACGTGACACACGGCGTTGTTGCCGCATGGTTTTTGTAACACATTATGGACACGGTCTTTTTTTTCTGGTGGGTAGGCTTTGATAGGCCTGGCACTTGAAACAATTGTGCTTGAAATGGGTCACTGCCACCGGTTTAAATCATCAAGGGACTGATCAAGATCAAGGCAGTCGTGCAGCATATGATTAGGCTTCATTCAGCATCCATTATCGGAGCTGTGTTCTCGCTGTGGTGGATGCAAGGTGTCAAGCCCCTGAACGCTACAGCACCAGAGAGGTAGCTTATTCCTTACATGCGAGGGTCTAACATTTTTCGTAAAATCACGGAGACATCCACATCACGGAGCTTGGATCTGAGCACAAAGCATATGCTTCAGCTTACCTAGGAATTCCTCGTCATCCTCATCCTCTTCGCCGTTTTCAGAATCGATCTGCATTGCTTCGTCAATGAAATTGACTGCTTTGCCAGGTCTTGTGGCCGAATTTTGGTCATTGCCAAATGAGGCCCCTCTGGTCTCGCTGTCCTTCAGTTGGCTGAAATATTGTAACGCAAACTCAAGCAAATCCCTGGGTTGATTCCTCAACACTTCCACGGTAAAGCTCTGTAACAGCTCCGTCAGTCCTTCAGGGATTTCTATACTCATTCCTGTTGTCAATCTATGAATGAGACAAAATGCCGGTTTGCTGCAAAATGACTGAATGTTGTCCAATCTCCTTAAAAGCACAGAACAAAAATATCCAATGTAGCAAACATCGCATGAAACCCACCAAAATGAGCGAATTAGCTAATTAAAATGGCTGTGGATCGTTGGTCCAAGCATCTTCTGCTGCTTCTGGCTACAGGAAATCCACGCATGTGACCCGAGGATCCATGGCAACCACATACCCTGGGATTGCGTATGAGCTGTAAAATGTGGCAGCACGTCACGTGTATCAATTAGGAACATATTTTGTTTGAGTTAAATAAAATAAAATAAAATAGGTAATACAGTACAAAAAAAGCAAAGAAATTGAATACGCTACATTATATTTGCGAAAATGAATAGTTGCCAACAGCGATATTAGTCTAATTCAACAAATGTATTTCTGTCAACGCAAATGGGTAGCCTTTTGTAATAGGTGATCGATTATTCCTCTCTTTTACTTTAATATAGGTCTACTAGATCACATCTCATAATCATAAAACATAAAAATATCTATAAACATCTATACAAAATAATGAAACACCTAGGCCTAACATAACATACATATAAGCCCGTCTATATGAATGCAGGAGTGAAAAAAAACTAAAAAAACATATTTTATATTAACCTTCTCCTGATGTCGGGTGTTGAGCTGACCACCGAGGATAGCAACACTGAAACATCTGACATGCAGTTCTCCCTTCCTCTATACGAGTCTATGGTCTCCTCCTATGACGCCCCTCCCCCAGCCTACAGTGGCCCACATCTGTCAGGGTGTATCTTGCAGACGCATGCTCCCTCTCAGGCGAAGTATGGCGAGATAGCCATATCTTTTGTGCTGTGTGACCTCTAAAAACATGTAGGCCTATGTTCAATTGTATAGTGTCGTGAAGACACTAGTTGCCTTTCTGCACAGTGTTAGGATTGAATGCCAATGTAAACTGTCTACTGGTGTCTTGGATAGGCTTAGGATAAAGTGGGTCTAGTGAATACATATATTAGATAGCAATCTAATATGGCTATGAGTGCATTATTACATTTTATAAGCAAAGGTTCCCAGGGTCGCAATGCAGGACAAATCTGCTTGGAGGGTCTGGTGGTTTACCAGGTATCAGATTCTAATGGTCAAATCTGGTATTCTTTGATTGGAAAACAAGAGACTATCATCACAAGGAAGTAGCCATTTTGTAGATCTACTTTAAGAGTAAACACTGTACGCCTAATTACGGACCTAAAGACTCATTAGAGTATATAAGGGAATTGTAGATTGCCCATTGTCTTTGTGAAAGCGAGCATATTTAGGATTGTGATGTTCAAATTGTTACAACTGCACCTGACCTCTAAAAGTACAATGGACGGCCCTAATTAAGCAAGAAAAAAAATGCAGAGCACATCCTCGGTTGTTGTTGACGTTTTCTTTCAGTTTAGAATGTTCTACACCCGGTTTACAATGCCATCTAGTGGCCTGATATTGTACTACAATGTAAAGGCAAATGTGTATTGGTGTTATGGCTACACTTTATAATAACAATACTGTGGTTTGCTTTGCAACCACACTAATTAAGCTAAAACTTTCAGAATGCTGTAATTATAATCTGAACAATGAAGTCTTGGAATTGAAAATGTTACGGATGTTCGATAAACAACTTGATGGTATGTACATCCTTCCAGCAGTCTCACGCACCAATATTTAAATTCCAATGACCACAAAAGTCCTCATAGATCACATTGAGGTTTTTCTCCAGGAAACATTTATTTGATCAAGAGACCGGATCACATCTTTCCATAAACTGGGCAGTTAAATATTAACAAATTTACAGTCATGAGGAATGTAAAAAAAAGAAAAAACAAAACGAAACCAATGCACATTTTTTATAAAACCCCAAACCAGGGACCACCCCTAGAGTAACATCTGGTCATGGTGATGTTGACCTAGCTCAAGGTATAGCCCACTACTGCATCCCCAATCATTCAGTGCTTCAAAGTTCATCCTTTTCTGTTGTTGCCTGTGAAATACAAGGAGAAAGGGTTAAGATTTCACCCAACATTTAATCTGTGTTTGGACCGAGTTCAACTGTATTATATTTGGTTTGTGTCATCTCACCGAATCCTCATCGTCATCTGCGATTTCATCCTCCTCTTCCTCGGCCTCCTCCTCCACAGCCTCCTCAGGCTCCTCCTCAGGCTCTTCTTCAATCTACACCCCCGTCACACAAGAAAACACCAGCGGTCACAATCACAGCCATCTGTGCACCACACAAACCCAACTAAAGTGCACTACTGCAAAGGATAACAACTTACAAAATCCAATTAACCAAAAAGACAAAAACAAAATTGCATTCCAGGACATTATCTTGCGTTACCATTTAGTCAATTCACAGACCACATACTTTATCCAAAGTGACTTTCAAGTGAATTCAGATACATTAAAATTAGGGATGCACCGATACCAGTACTCGGACCCGATACTGTGCTCATGTGCTCGTACTCGTAAAACTTCTCCGATACAACCACCCGATACCACGTTACGCAACGTAGCGAGCCAGTGAACCCAAAAATGGTAATTTGTCTTATTTATATTCAACATAGTAATCGATGCCATTTTGTCACTGTTAATAAGTCCGCAATTTAGAGAAAGAAAATAGGTTAAATCCTATGTTTTCGCCATTCTCCCCAAAACACTAGGTGAACGTTCTACTCTGCTGCGAACGCAGATGGCATTCTTTGCCTGTCACGACCAAGGGGCACCGGCGGCACGGTGTGTGTGAAGCTCCGTCTGAGCAGCGATTTATTTAATACCCGCGTCCAAGGGTTAGGATTCCCGGACACCTATAGTATAGCGCTACAGCGTGTGGCGCATTTCAGATACAACATCCCTCATTATAACGCTCATTCACAACGATGGTACTACAAAAGTATCACAACGTTGACGTGGGCCGTAACCATGGCGATAACTAGCTCCCCTCTTTCCTAGAACTCTCAGCCCAAAACCCATTTTTTTTTAAACTCATTGTTTGAATTCCGCCTGAAACAGTGGGATTTTATTCTTGCAAAAGACAAATTTAAAATAGAAAAAAATAGATCAATGAAATTGATCATGAATGAATGAATGAATGAACGAATGAATAATTTGTGTTGGACTGCCAACACAATACAACACAATTTCCACTCCCAATGTGTAAACAGCATGAGCAGCTTTGCTGACTTTTTCTTCCCACTGTTCCCCACTGGCCATAGCCTTCTTGCAGTAATAGTTGTGTATCAAGTGGGAGGTGGCACTCTTTGCTCAGCCACTGCATGTGTATGCATACAAGGTGGTCCGCGAAAGGTCTTGATGACAATTTAGTGGTACTCCTCAAGTCAAAGGTTGACTATTCACACAGGCAGAATGGACTAGACTATTCTGCCTGTGTGTGCGTGCTTGTGCGTGTGTGAGTCTTGCCTGTTCATCGAGGTCTACGTTCATGCTGAGCCTCAGCATGCGCTCTATACGGTCTCCGTAGGCCTTTGTGTCGGCCAGCTGGTAGCCGGAGCGCAGGGTTGCGGTCTCGAACAGCACCACGGCCAGGTCGGACGCCGTCTGGTCATCGCCGTTCTCCTGGAGAGGAGGACCAAACGGTGGAAAAACATGAAGTCAATGACAAAGGGCCTCAAAAAGTGACGAGGTTTACAGGAACAGGTGCCTACAGGTAGACTGCAGACATGGGGGATATAATGATTCTGTAAGGATGTCAATACGTCATTGAGACCAGCCCACCCAAACAGCTACGTGGTGACGCTTGTGGACCAACGAAGACTTACGTTGACTTTCTTCAGCATCTGCTTGATCAGAGGGTGCTTGGGATTGATCTCCAAGGTTTTCTTCTGACTCGCGTAGTAACTGAAAAAATAATTTAAAAAAAGGAGCACAGTTTAGATTGAGTCTTTAAGATGGTCTGTGTTGTGAAATATTTTGAAATATTACATGGAGATATTTAGCATTACGTTTGAGCAGCACTACATGTAAAAATTATGCTTGGGGACATAGACAAACACTTTTTGGGAGACGATCGATCTGCAAAGGCTAGGTCTTTAACATTAGCCATCTAAGTTGTAAACAATGCTTATGATGATGAGATCCACAAGAACACCTACTTGGTGGAGATGTCTTTTCCTGTTTGGTAAGCCTGTGCCTTCATGATCCTCTCCATGTTTCCAGACCACCCGTATTGGCTGGCAACCAACGCGCAGGGAGAGCTTGTCAGCCTCTGGGAAATGATGGCCTTCTCAATCTGTGAGAAAAAAAAGAAAAATAATTAAGAATAAAACAAATTGCGGTGAAGGTATTTGTCTATGCGTTATTTTCATATGGCTATTTTAAAGTTGTCATTTTTTTGGGCGATGTTATCTAAATCGACTGGAGGCCAGTGTAAAAATGACCGTGTTTGAGAGCAGGCTTGGCCAATAAATCCATAAATCAAGCTCGAGATATATCAGGTTTGACAATAGCCCCAGTATGACCTCAGCATAGCCTTTCCTCTCTAGCCTGTGAAACGACAGTGTGACAGGGTCTCCCACCTTGTCCTTCAGGGCCTTTTCCTTCAGCCAGGTGGTGAGGGGCTCAAAGTCCTTCTCCAGCACCTCCCGCTTCCCCTTGGCCTTCTCGCTCTCGTCGAACTTGATGCCCTCCTTTGCCACGTTCTGGAAGCGTTTGCCGTCGAACTCGGGCAGCGCCTGGATGCAGTACTCGTCCACGGGCTCCGTCAGGTACACCACCTCGTAGCCCTTCTTCAGCAGTCTCTCCACGAAGGGGGAGGACTCGGACTGCAGACGCAGGGCGGGAGCAAATGAGCAAACGTGGATGTTTTAGATGCCAACGCCACACTGATAGTAAATAGTACTAATGGGGCTGTGATGTATTCGCCATTGAATAGCTGTGTATTTATGACCCGAAACAGAAGGCAGCAAAATGTTGGCATTTCTGAAGCGATAAGGAATGGACGCTTGGCATTTAGGCTAAACTAAAACCACTAATTGATTGCAAGTGTCCGTTTTATTTACTATTCTGTCAATAAAATGCAATAAGCAACATAAATACACATCGCATGTTCACATCGACCTCTGCCCCCCTTTACCTCCTTCCGGTTGGTACCGGCCATGAAGTAGATCTTGTCCTGCTTCTCCTTCATGCGCTCCACGTACTGCTCCAGGCTTGACACCTCCGTGTCGCTGTGGGATGTGTGGAAGCGCAGCAGCTTGGCCAGCCGGGTGCGGTTAGAGTGGTCCTCGATCACTCCCAGCTTGATGTTGGTGCCAAACTCCTTCCAGAACTTGTCGTTGTAGTGCTCCTCGGCGATCTTCTTGATCATGTCCAGGGTCTTGCGCACCAGTTTCTTGCGGATGACCTGGATGGGCACGGCGATAAGAGTTTGGTGTTGGGGTGACAACGCACTTCACGATCGTACATATGATCGTGAAGTCTAGAAGTGAAGTGAAGATGGAAAGCCCAGCTCACCTTGAGGAGTTTGTGCTGCTGCAGGGTCTCTCTGGACACATTGAGGGGGAGGTCATCAGAGTCCACCTGGACAGAGAAACCATTTGTTAGTCCCAGAGTTCCATCAAAGAACTACCAACTAGACACATGGACAGAGAAACCTTTTGTAATTCACAGTCCTATCAAAGAACTTCTTCTTAGTCAAATTCCTTTCAAACTATCACCTAGCCACAATCATCTCAAATATTGCTGTGCACCCGCTTACATCAAGGTATTTAAATATATTTGTATAGCCAGTAATTACAGGGCTTCACAGATCAACATTATATGGCACCCACTAAACCTAAGCCCAAATCCAAAAGTACAAAAATAAAAACTCACCACTCCCTTGACAAAGTTGAGGTATTTGGGCATCATGTCATTGAAGTCATCTGTGATGAAGACCCTTCTGACAAACAGCTGAGAGGGGAAAAATAAAAAAGGTGAAAATAAAAGGTTAAAAAAACAACATTATAAAAAACCTCTATTTTGAAAGCGTTAAAAGCACCTATGAACCATAATTGGCTTTTGAACGTGAGCGCACCTTGATGTAGTCGTTCTTCTTTGAGCCGTACTCATCAAACATCCCGCGGGGAGCGGAGGCGGGCACAAAGAGGATGGACTTGAAGGTCACCTCGCCCTCGGCGGTGAAGTGGATGTGGGACAGGGGCTCGTCCGTGTCCTGAGGGGGGAAAGGGACCACCGTCAAGCGGCTGAGCCTGCGAGATGCGCTCCTGAACACACAAGGTGAACACGGGCCGAAGGGGCCGACAAGGGCGTCGGTGGTTCTGCACGCACCTTGGAGAAGGTCTTGTAGAAGGCCTTGTACTCTTCCTCCTCCACCTCCTTGGCTTGCCTCTGCCAGATGGGCTTGATGTCGTTCATCAGCTCCCAGTCCCACACTGTCTTCTCCACCTGCGGGTTCACACACAACGTCAGAATCGCTTCAGGGTTGTCTGACTAACTACGACCCCCCTGGTTCTCTTTCTGAACTGGAGAACAGCATGAGTCAACCACCCACCTTCTTGGTCTTGGGCTTTTCCTTGTCCTCCTCCTCTTCCTCCACCTCCACCTCATCCTCAGTGGCATCCTTCTCTGCTTCCTCTGCGTCTTCCTCAATGGGCTCCTCAACGGTTTCAGTCTAGGAAAGGGCGTGGTCGGGTTTAATTAACCATACGCTGATCATTGATGTTTAGTATTATTAAAAACATGCAAATAGTTAAAAAGCCAAATTGTACCAAATTCACTTGTCAGGTGGCAAATGATAATGCAACTTTACATTTACAATTAACGCCCTATATTTTGTACATGAATAGGACCCTGCAGCATGTGGGATAGTCACCTTGCTGGCCCACACGTAGATGGGGAAGTTGATGAACTGAGAGTACTTCTTCACAAGGTTCTTGATGGTCTCCAGCTCCAGGTAGTCTGAGGCCTCCTCCTTTAGGACCAGTCTAAAAATGTAGACAACAATCCCTCATCATTATATATAAACACACACAAAAACCACTGACATTTAGTTATAACAGCACCTTTAACTCCCAGAAATCTTCAATTACATGCATGTTTCACGGCCGCTGGATGATTTGGTTTAACATCTGAAACAAACCCAGTAGAGGGTGATTGGGGGGGAACTCACGTGACGGTGGATCCCCTCCCCAGGGTGTCCCCGCGGGGGTCCTCGATGACTGAGAACTCGTTGGAGTCAGACTCCCAGATGTGCTGGGTGCCATTGTTGTGCTTGGTCGTCACGATGACCTTGTCAGCAACCAGGAAGGCCGAGTAGAAGCCCACGCCGAACTGGCCAATCAGCTCATTCGTGGACTGGTCCTCCGTCTGCATCTCATTCATCTTGTTGAGGAACTCGCTGGTGCCGGACTTGGCGATGGTGCCCAGGTTCTTCACCAGGTCATCCTTCGTCATGCCGATGCCGGTATCAGTGATGTGGAGCATATTCCTCTCCTTGTCAGACTGGAGAGACAGAGGTTCAGTCAGTCACCAGAGAACACAGGTACAACCATGTTCAAAATAAGACCCCTGGGGCCTGTACTACGAAGAAAGTTCAACATACCTGGGATATCTCCGACTTAAGCTGGCTATACTAAGCCTAACAACCGCAATCATGCATAAGGGCTGTCATGATGGTGGTTATCAACTCATTATTTAACCCAGGTTTCATTTAAAATGGGGCAGTGTTTGCACTATATGAGCTTGTCAAGTCTTCCAGAGCCGCATATTTTACCCAAGATGAGCAAACTATAATATTAAACAAATATGAAGAATTAAATCATGTAACCCAGGCTTGAAGCAACACAGTAACTGCTGCCAAAGGCAGGAAGGAAAGTTGTCAAAACATTGTCGCATAGTCTAAGTTAATAGGCTTATCAAAATCACTGCCCCATCATTAAGGCACGAGTAGATCTGACTATAATTATAATTTTGGAATCCAATAAATAAATGTATTGCATGGATCGGCGTGCAAGATAATTTCTGCCTATTTCTTTCAGCTGCGACCCTGGCAGTGTCAATCGGTATCGGGAGTTGTGAAGAACAAATATAAAAACGTTGATCCAACGGATAGTAGGCTTTCTTGCAAATCACATAAGGTCAAAATGTACATGGCTTCAATTAGTCTCTGTTGTTGGATGATATCGGTATACAAAAGCCTATAGAACAAGTCAATGGCTTTGAATTGCTTGCAGCCAAAAGGAAAAATAGATAATCTCACTATTCATGCACTCAGGCCCACATTATCTTATGGGATAGTGATGCCGTTTTCCAAGAGAAATGATAGGTCAGTAGGCAGTGCTTTTATACGTGTTGGTCGGTAATCTCGAACATAACCTGATCTGGATCAGGTTAGGTGTGCAGCATAAAGTTACCATGGCGATGTACTCTGGTTAAAAAGTGATCCACCGTCGTGACACTGAAAACCCAGGGTTAAACCTGAGGTTACCTCGCTAACCCCAAATCCTGCTTCGTAGCATAAGCCCCAGATCTGATGGAATCACGGATCATGTATCGACGTACCTTGATTTTAATGGTGAGCTCCTCATTGGTAGCCATGGCCTCGTCATTGGTCAGAGACATCAGGCGGATCTTATCCAGAGCGTCGGAGGCGTTGGAGATCAGCTCTCTGAGGAAGATCTACAGGAGAACAATAGATAATGGAGGTCATTAGGTGGAGATCGCCCCATATCAGCCTCCATAATGAAAAGTATACAACCATTAGAAATAATAGGGCTTGAACATGGCAATGACCGCCTCCATTTTGGAAGCATAGAAGCATTGCAATGTTAGGTATCATGTTAGTAGTACTGGTGGTTTGGTCATTATTTAGTAATTACTTGTGAAATAATTTTTCATTATGTGGAGACATTGTCATGTTTGAAACTGCCACAGTGATTCTCATGTGATACATGGTGGAACAACATTTTCATTAGCCTAGGAAACGGTATATTTATGTTGATTTAGGGTTTCACAGTACTAAAACTCTCTTGCGTTCTCTCAATAGGGCGGAGTATCGCCATCCAAAGCCTCCCATGATGCATTGTGATGTACAAGCCCTACAGAGAGTGTGTTGGGCGTCAGAGAATGCAGATCACCTCCTTGTTCTTGTACAGGGAGTTGATGATGAGCTTCATCATTCTGTTGACCTCGGCCTGGAAGACGTGCTTCTCAGATTTCTCCCGGATTTCCTTTATCTGCGCTGCGTTCAAGCCATCCAACTGGATAGCTTCTTCCTCCCTGTGGGACAGCAACGAGAAAATAAATTAATAAAGGAATCACCTTCACAGCCACTTTAGATTGTCAACAAGCAGTACAACATCTGCCCCTCTCCCTCTCTAGAGGATGCTTGAAGCAAGCCAACATCACACAGACAACACCTTCTATGCAAACATTAGGGTTCATCCTGCTAGGCTAAGGGAGAGTTTAAAAGGAAGTTGTGCAATGCAAACATTTTAGTGTACTACGTTAGTCATGCTGACCTTGTAAAACGTAAAAAGGCATAGTGTGCCTTTTTCAAAAGGAGAAAGGGTGCACATATACAGAGTGTAATGACTAATATGCCAAAACAACATAACTTACATTTTGATAAAGCCTTTTTTACGATGAGCACATTTAATTATGACAAAATAAACGAATTTCAAGCGTCTCTGCTTAACCAGAATGTTAAAAACACATTTAAGATGAACATGGGAAAAAAAGTATGTAGCAGCCGATTGCTGGTCATATTGACTTGCATGGCAATACGAAATCTAATCCACATCATGGAAGCAAAATAAACACACCTAATGTGACACCATAAACCTACCTCTGAACGACCTCATCATCCGTTTTGGAACCATCTCTGCTTTTTCCTAGATCCTCATCCACGGCCCCATCAATGTCCAGCTCATCCTCTGCTTTCACGGCGGCTGTAAAGAAAGACACGTATAACTTAACGTAGGCCTAAACCTAAGATCTAAATAACATGTATTCGCGCACGAAACCGGATAGATTGACTGTGGGTGCATTAACGTTGTTATAGGGAAAATAGTGAAGTGGTGATTTGAGAATAATGGGTGTGTGTCTATGAACTGATTAACTGTTCTCGAGGATGTGATGCCCAAGATTCCTCCTGAAATGCAAGAAACGTCCAGAAAGACTCACGTGGATGCTATAAGTCACTATACATATAGTGGACTTGAACCCACCCTCCGTCTTTCAAGACTCAAAGCATGAATTAATTGAGTGGCCCAAAACCATGTCTTTGAAGGCATGCTAACATTAGCTTGCAACCCAAGCTATGAACCAAACAAAATTCCCCGGCATAAATGAAATTATCTTACAAACTTACCAAATGCCAAAACCGCGCATAGGAGGCCTATCACCCAAACGCGTTGCATTTTGAAGGGTGACTTGAAGGAAACTTCAATGCGTCTACAGCTCTTGAAACAAAAGCCGGGCTATCAGTGCATGCAGCACCGTCTTGACAAGGAAGAAAGACAGGCCCCTTCGCGCACCAAAAGAACCCGATTTATCCAACGCAAAACCATCGACCAATGACTGCGCACCACGCATAAGCATCATCCAATGGCAGAGAGGCTCATAGGACAGCCCTCCCAATAGAAATCTCCGACACAATTTGCTACCCGAAAATCGTGGCTAAATACCATTGGCTGAAAATGATTCCGGGATCACTATTTGGAATGCTGTCAATATATAAAAATACTCGTTATGTGTGACGGTATTATACATCAATATGTATAAAATATATTCAACGTTATCATAGCTTATAACGACATTTGACATCATCATTCGAGAAAGAATATTGGGGATACTGAGAAAACGTTTGTGATTCACAATTCACATTCAATTCACATGTCAAAGCACATTCATTGTTCTTATGTCTGTGTTGTATATTTTTATTCAGTGTTGCTTCTCATAGTTTCTCGTTTCATGCTGCATACTGAGAAACCGAGATCGATTCAGGTGTGACAGTCCATGCATGTATAATAAGGACAACTGAATCTGGTCGTTTTTATCTGTCCACATGGTGGTAGTGAAGTGATAGAAATCAGACATCATCATTCTGTCAGTCCTCCCAGCTATTCGAAACATAGGCTTGAACTTGAGATAGGTGCCTATCCCTACATGGCCCTTAATAACATCAGACAAAGTCACTGTAAGTCGCTTTGAATAATAGCGACATGCGTAACGCGCAAGCAAATGTGTGTGTGTGTGTGTGTGTGTGTGTGTGTGTGTGTGTGTGTGTGTGTGTGTGTGTGTGCGCGTGTGTGCGCGTGTGTGTGTGTGAGTGACGTTGGCTTGCATGTATGATCGAAAACATTACGATGGTCCTTATGTCTTTTTGTGAATCTATTCGTACTTAATGTAATTGACAGACAGAGTTAGTTAACAGTACATGGAGCACTAGGTAATGGCGCAGTTTGCATTACACCACAGAGCATTTATAACAGTATAATAATCAGCAAACCCCGCACCAGTCACTCATTGGTCGGTGAAGCTGGTCGTTAACCAGTAGTTTGGACCAATGTCAAATGTGGAAGTGACGTTGGAAGTGACGCGCCAGGGGCGCACGATTTCTGTAGTCACCACCAGAAGATCTCTAAGAACTGCATGTTATGGTCCTCATATCTCTCTCACGTTAGCTGCATGTATTATAATAACCCAAATCCTAGACAACTATGGCGTCCTTGTCATTTTCGACTCTTTTAAAGACCAGAGACTATCTGCATAAGTATAATTTCTGCAGTGTTATATATACGCATGGGTTTGCGAATCGATCCTTCAGGGCTCGGTTATCGAAACGGAATTTCTGTACAAGGATCCGTGGAGCCAGGCATGTATTGGCAAAACAAGCCGAGCCAAAATACTACGCTTCAGTGATGTATTCCAGCTCTGCAAGCAGTCAAGATATTACTAAATGTCTCTGGACTGTTTATAATGACACCAAAAAGAAAACTGAAGGTACGAAAGCACACACATATAGTTAAGCCGACATATCTTCCAGCTCTAGATGTACATTTCTAGAAATGTAAATTTGGCTATCAACATTTACTTTATTACGTTGCTTTGGGCAAATAACTGCCTTAACAAATCAGTGACGTAAGTCCTGCTATTGTTAATAACACATAATATAATGTATTCTAAATACCAGTCAGTTATTATTCAGATCATATGTTTTCAATGTCACATGGATGGCTACATTTTTATGGCTTATTAAAAGCATACACAATGTTCAATGCATTGCTGTTGTTGTCAATGTTTATCTATACGTTAAAGCACTACTTATTACGTAGCGTAAGCCCCCCGCCCCCCCACACACACCCATCCACCCTCAATTTAATTGCCAATGTACATCATTGAACAGTTATCCAGAATAGCATCCCACACTATCATACTAACCAAGCCCTTTGTTCCTTTCTCTAGACTCGATCCCGGCTATATGCAAAAACTCTGTCAACCCTGACACTATTTTTGCCAACAATGAGATGAGCCTCGGAGACATAGAGATTTATGGGTTCGACTATGACTACACACTGGCTTTCTACTCCAGCCAACTCCACACCCTCATCTTCAATATAGCCCGAGACCTCCTGATCGCAGAGCACAGGGTTGGTGGCTGTCTCTCTATGCTACGCTTACATGCTGTTGCATATCTCATCTATTTAAAGTTTATTGTATTACCCTCCTGGTGAAAGGCATAGCCTATTCCCTGCTGTAGGCATGGATTTTATTATTTTTCTTTTGAAAAATAGCATAATAAGTCGACACAAGTTCAAATTGTCACGCTACGGTTAGGGCAGTGGGCATACATTGCAAAAAAGGTGATGTGTAATTATGCAGCCGATGTTGTTGTAATTCATGGCATTTGCCTTGAGGTCAAAAGTTTCCTTTCACTAAAAACTCATGTTCTTTAGTCAGGTCAAGTCAAGCTTTATTTGTATAGCATATTGCAGACCGGGCAACACTATGTGCTTTACATAAAGTAACAATGCAATCAAAATATTAGCATATCAACAGTTGGTTGTGCAATTATTCAAATAATGAGTGCAGAATCTACAAATCTCACAATGTCCCCAATAC
>OMKX01107104.1:7040-18009 GCA_900302425.1 Brosme brosme
TTCATTCGAAGGAAATTGCCTCAAGAAACAAAACGTTAACTTGCTAACTTACACTAGAAGGGTTGATTACCCAAACAGCTGTAGAAAATATTATCTGGGTTAGCCCAGCTCTGTTATCCATGGTCAAAACAATCCTACTAAAATTAACTTTACGAGCATGTTGACCGTTGTTGATAAATAATCACACATATATATATATATATATAACACATGCTAACGGTTTGTTTGCTAGCATACCAGTGCCACCACCGCGTGCAGTTGGTTTCTTGGGTTTTTCAGGTTCTGGGTCTGAAGGAATCATAAAAGAAAAGGAAATTAAGAGTCAGCATCTTTTGTCGAAATACTATAAATATGATGGGACAAACTGTATTATCATATTTATAGTTTGTGCAGCATAAATCAGCATCATATTTTTGTAGACAGCTAGAGTCTTATTTGTAGAATATGTCAGTTAAAGGATGTGATTGTATCGATAACATTATTGATATCGATATCGATCAGCATTGACTACAAATATGTCCAGGTCATTTCAGGCTCTGAATGTGTTGAAATGTTACACATTGCGACTTTGAAATGAAGCCAGGAAGAAACTTTTGCTGGAGATAGAGTGAGCGTTTGTATCTGTTTTTCTGTTTTGTAATTTTAAGGGGTCATTTTTTCTTACCTGATCCGAAGGCGTCCGTAAGATCAAATCCACCATCTGGAAAAAGCAAAGGTTTGATCTGATTTCATCCCTTCTCAAAACAGACGACTAGTGTTCATATATGACTATATACAGAATAATGACCACCAAAATGACAGCAAACTCAGAATATGGTGGTACATCGTCTCAAAATGACTATTCTTCTGTGACTGTACAAAGCAGAAGACGGTAAGGTTTTTAAAGGAGAGGACCTTAGTATGGCTAAGGAGAGTTAGCCAAGCTGGTCCAAACAATGCTACTAAAAATAACTTTATGAGCGTGTTGAACGTTGTTGATAATGATCACCTATATATATAACACATGCTAACGGTTTGTCTGCTAGCATACCAGTGCCACCACCGCGGGAAGTAGGTTTATATATATATATATCTTTAACACATGCTAACGGTTTGTTTGCTAGCGTACCAGAGCCGCCACCGCCTGAAGTAGGTGTCTTGGGTTTCTCAGGCACAGGTTCTGGGTCTGAAGGAATCATAAAAGAAAAGGAAATTAAGAGTCAGCATCTTTTATTAAAGGCAACCTATAAATATGATGGGACAACATCATATTTTTGTACACAGCTAGTGTCTTATTTGTAGAATATGTCAGTTATAGGATGTGATTGTATCGATAACATTATTGATATCAATATCGATCAGCATTGACTACAAATATGTCCAGGTCATTTCAGGCTCTGAGCGTGTTGAAATTTTACACATTGTGACTTTAAAATTAAGCCAGGAAGAAACTTTTGGCTAGAGATAAAGATAGCGTTTCTTTGTCTGTTTTTCTGTTTTGTAACTTCAGGGGTCCTTTTTTCTTACCTGATCCGAAGGCATCCAGAAGATCAAGTCCACCATCTGGAAAAAGCAAAGGTTTGATCTGATTTCATCCTGTGTCAAAACTCCCCCCCCTTAACAGTCGCAAAAACGGTACACAATAATCTCTTCAACTCCTACACAAACATCCAATTCCACACTTGACGTTAAGGGTTTCAGAGAATCTCGATTCAATCTTTGCTCAAGTTACGTTTTAGTTTAAAGGGATATTATATAATTTCGGCCACTAGTGGTCGCTCAAACGAAACAATAACCAAAACCTAATTTGCTGACGTCATGAAGCAGCGAGGGATCATGGGATTTGTTGTCTTCACCACCGTTGCCGGTGAAAATCTATCCGACACAAATCTTGTTCACGGACGAGTTAATGTATTAAACTGTTTTATTCACGTTTCGTTTAGTCCCGTTATGTCATTTCATTGTAAGGAAATTGCCTCAAGCAACCAAACGTTGACTTGCTAACTTACATAAGATGGGTTGATTACCCAAACAGCTGTAGAAAATGTTATCTGGGTTAGCCAAGCTGGTCAAAACAATCCTACTAAAAATAAATTTACGAGCGTGTTGTACGTTGTTGATAAATAATCACACATATATATATATATATATATCACATGCTAACGGTTTGTCTGCTAGCGTACCAGTGCCACCACCGCGTGAAGTAGGTTTATATATATATATATATCTTTAATACATGCTAGCTTACCAGAGCCACCACCGCCTGAAGTAGGTGTCTTGGGTTTCTCAGGCACAGGTTCTGGGTCTGAAGGAATCATCAAAGAAAAGGAAATTAAGAGTCAGCATCTTTCGTTAAAAGACAACCTATAAATATGATGGGACAACATCATATTTTTGTACACAGCTAGTGTCTTATTTGTAGAATATGTCAGTTATAGGATGTGATGACTACAAATATGTCCAGGTCATTTCAGGCAATTAATGTGTTGAAATGTTACACATTGCGACAGGAGGTGGAAACTTTTTGCTAGAGATAGAGATAGCATTTGTTTGTATCTGTCTGTTTTGGAATTTTAGGGGTAACTTTTTCTTACCTAGTCCGAAGGCGTCCATAAGATCAAGTTCCCCATCTGGAAAAAGCAAAGGTTTGATCTGATTTCATCCTGTGTCAAAACAGACTATTGTTCATATATGACTATATATAATGACCACCAAAATGACAGCAAACTCAGAATATGGTGGTACATCGTCTCAAAATGGCTATTCTTCTGTGTCCTTACAAAGCAGAAGAAGGTAAGGTTTTTAAAGGAGAGGACCTTGTGTAAACTATGGATGGGCGACATGCCAGAAGAAAGTGGCAGCAGATAAAGGATTCGCTTTGTACCAGAGGTTTTTTATCTGAAGGGAGCTGCAGTCAAACATGATAGGCTACTGGTCATTAAGGAGCAGGTAGGGGTTAGACAGTGAACTCAGATGCAGGGCATTAAATCCTACCTCCAGGTAGTCTGCATACTTATGGGGATCAAACCCGGTGCCTTTGTCCTGTGAGTTGATGCCTCTATATGATCCCCCCACAACCATCGCTCTGTCCTCCTTAATAATTATGCTGTCGGTCCGATTTAAGAGCTTTCATTTTAGTGTCATTTCTTAGAAATGCCAGACATCTGTGGAATGCTCTGACCTTTCTGTGTTTCGAATTTACTGCGCTATAAACTGCCTCTGTGTGAGACAATTTAGATTTGAAACTGCTTCCAGCTAATTTCTGGCAGGAAATCCATCTTGCCTGTCAATCGCAGGTGTGTGAAAGGCATCACTTATTGGTGGAGAAACGTCGGGGGATGATTTTGAGTTCTTTCGTTTCCAAACGAGGCTCCCTTCTGCGCTTTTATACTCCCTCTTTACAACTCTCCAATCTGAACTACTGCAGCTTTGAGCTACAGTTCAAGAGCCTTATCAGTGACGGCCAATAGCGGTTTGTTGAGGTGGTGTCTTTTGTGGGGGAAATTCTTCGAACTGTATTGACAACGCACCTCAGAATAAACTTGAAGAGCTTATTGTAACAAAGGGTAAAAATAGTATAAGATAAAAGTAGTCTCTGCGCAGAGAGGCAGGGTGAAGCGCTGTAGTGAGCCCCAAACAGTGGGCAAACTTCCTCGTTTTCCTGCTTTTCCCTGAGATTTCCCTGCGTTCCCTGCGTTGTGGCATCCCTATCGGCGGAGAGGGATGCCACTTCTCCTTTGGGCCATCTCAGAAGGTAGCTCGTGGTATTGTTGTGTCTGTGTCAGGCTGTCTCAGTTCCGCATCAAGGGCGATAAGCGCAGTATAAATAGTGAAATGGTTGCTATGGATAATAACTAAGGGGCCACAGTGTCTTAGTGTTTTGCGAGCAACATGTCTTATGGAAATTTCCATTACACTTTGTAGCGAGCTTTTACAGACGAGAGTGTGAAGCTTCACCAGTCACACAGCAGTGGTATCTCTACATGGGGGTTGTGTTGAAGGCCGTACAAACCGTTAGTTTTGGGTTTCTCTGGGACCTTGGGGGCATCTGTTGGATCTGAAAAGCATGTAAAACACATTTAGTGACGTCATCAAACGACGTCAAGGGTTAGGGGTTCAAAATGGGGTTTTATACACACACATATGCTGCGGGTGTGTGTGGGTGTGTGTGCGTGTGTGTGCGTGCGCGTGTGTGCGTGCGCGTGCATGCGTAACGCTCACCTGGGCCCAGGGCATCGAACAGGTTTAAATCTGCATGCAAAAAAAGAATGAATCGTTATGAATCAGCATCCGTTGGTGCATTGCGGTTTGAAAAAAAATCACAATTTGCATTTCTCCCCCCAATACTATGATTTTCCTCAATGAGCTCTTGGCTCACTATCGCCTGCGTTGTGAAATGTTTATTTCACATTGCGGTTTACGCGAATGCTTTCCAACTGTTAGAACCAGGTTTATAGGTGGTACCCATAACCAGGGTTATCGCGTGATAGTTACCAAAGACTCTGCGGGTTTTTCTCGCCCTCTGACTCACGCTTTAGGAAGCTCAGATCGGCATGAGTCACAGTTTAAGCTATTGAACATCTTAACCACAACAATGCACACACCCTAGCGAGCTGGAGACGTTCGGAAAGGAGAAAAAGTACTGAAGAAACCTCGCATCATTGTGAGATGAAGGGTCTTTCTGAATGGTCATTTTTTATTATTTAATTTCACACCGTCAACTTTACATTAAGGGTACATTAATTAACTATTAATAAACATTAGTTAGTGCAGTAATAAGCATTGCTATATAGCGTAAGGGATAACCCAAACCTAACCCTGTTAAATAATGTATACATTTATACCTTAGTTATCAGGAATACTATTACACATTAGATAACATGAACACCAAAAGTAAACATGAACGCCATTAACAAACGACTACTACGCCATTACTTAAGTGTATATTAACCGTTGCTTAGTGCTTAATACTGAATTAACTAACGTTAATGAATGATTAATTAATGTAACGTTATTGCGTTAGCCCACAATGTAATAATAATTATTAACAATGAATAATCTAGCAAGAAGAAGATGGAGAATTATACATTTAAGAAAAATGCCCCCGTGTGCCCCCTATAATAGGGGGGGCTACTTTTGAACAAAGCTTTGGGTATGTCTGGTGGTAGTGTGCCCCTGCGCTCCTCCCCGCTCCATGCCCACATTGTGCTCCTTATACAGGGGCCTAACGCAGCAGGAGGTACATTTAGACCACATAGGAGCCCACTTCTCCAAATAGGTTTTGTGAACTTCTTTAGCCTAACGTGGGACAGGGTGGGACTTGGCGTCTCCCGTTTGAATGTGGCACGGGTCTAAATTAGGTTTTGGCGCCGCCTAGATCAAGTTTTAGATTAGTGTTTAAACACACTCAATGTCATGTTAGTGCAATAGTCTGGTAGATCAGCGTAGTATTTCCGAACTTTCCTTTAATAAACACCGCATTTGCCCCAATATGACGCACGCTGTGATTTGCGTAATGCGTAAAGTTTAAATGTCCATTCTGCAGGCCTGATGGGACGCAGATGTGGATCACAGATTTAAACGCAAATAAAAGCAATATCAAGTCACCTCTAACGATGAGGGCCATAAGGTGTGGCAGACCTTTAATTTGACAGCACATGAAGTAGGAGCAGAAGAAGCTTTACCTGCGTTTGTCCCGACGACCAGCAGAAGCGCCGCGATCCAGAAATAAAACTTCATGGTGGAAAACTTTTTATAAACTGTGTGGATAACGAAGGAAAACCCTTTAAGAAAAGAGTTCTGGGGGTTATCGATGTCTTATCATCCGTTACAATCGTCTCTGGTTGCGTATAGATCGACTTTTTGACAACAGCGAGCGAATGAGGGCGAACTGGGCTCGGTGTCTGATTACGCGCTGCGAGGCGTTTCCACTCACCACGGAACCGGATGCACCCAATGAGCGTTATTGGCGAGAGAGAGGGCGGGAGTTTCGGTAGCGGGATATCTGTTTCTGTTACATGTTTCGGACATTGCTTTGTCAAATTCTTCCTAAAAAAACTCTGTGTCTTAATTGTTGTGTCTTATTCCTATCATTCCAGCTCTGGGAACTGTTGGCTGGAGCACAAGGCTCATAGGAAGTATAAGCCGGAAGTTGCCTAGTGGTAGACCGGGATTAGCTAACAATCCAGGCTACCCTCTCAGCCTCCTCAGTCAGACAGATGGGTGTGGCACAAGGCGGAATACACGCCCTTGTGGTCAAATGCCTACTTGAAAGTATACCTACTTGTAAGTATACCTACTTTCACTAAGGGGGGAGTTGGCCTGAGAAACAACTTCATGTGATTTGATTTGATATGATTAATGATAATTATAGTAGGCTACACTTTAAGTTGAAACGAGGGCACACAAGTTGAAGAGCCAAATTTGCCCGGACCTTGTTCAGCAGGACGACCCCTGGTGGATGTTGGATGTTTGATTTGATTTGATTGTAATTGATTTCAAATATGCAAGAAAAACATGTGTCATCAATTGACAGAAACAAAAACCAGGATATTTTTTTCCTTTCTTTGTGTGTTGTTTTTTTTCCTTAACACATTTGAAGGAGTGGGAAGAAGTATACACTTGTTTAATCCCACCCCCTTTCATTAAACCATACAACTGTTAAAAACGACTACCTGTTCCCTTTAATTAAATTAAACTTGCAATTAATGCAATTAATACCTGAAAATAATGATATATTATTAAAGTTATCCACTTGGAAGCACAAAGGTAGAATATTTTCTAAAGCTGAAGTATATACCGTAGCCTACATAATATACAGTATACCTATATACACATATATACATCCATGAACATACGCCCATATACCCATGAATTCATACATATATGCACATTATACACGGACACACAGCCACATCATCACCACCTTTTATCATGGGAGTGACATCATGCCACTGCAGCAACATGTTGAATGTTGATCTTGGGCGCCATCTAGTGCCGAGCAGAGAGAAGCGTTTCCCCATCCGTGAAGCAGGAGACAAGGATTTTCTTTAATTCAATAAACGTGTAATTGCGACTTGGTCTACTGATATGGAGAACACGCCACTCGGGACAAGGTCAACAACGAGGGCAAGCAACAAAAGCAATAAACGATTAATGTAAATTCGTAAAACAACCTGTTGATTTATTTCTGTTCTCTGTGCATCCAACACATATTTTGCGAGTCAAACCATGTGCGTAACGCACCGTGTAACGCAATGCATATACTCTATATGCCCAACGCACCGTGTAACACAATGCATATACTCCATATGCCCACTGGTATAAGTTGGCACGCACACATGCAGACGTCAGAAAGGTAGTTGAGTGCGGTGTCTGTCTGTCCTTCATTCACACTTGCATCATAACCGGAGACTGGACAACACTGCAGTTGAAATGCATTCTTTCATATCGCCGCTGTCCAAGGCCATCTTAGTGGCGTTGTTCATTTTTGCGATCCTCCTCATCCTCTATGTGATCTTGTGGTATATCTGCAGAGACGTGGACTGCGACCACGGCATTTAATTCGGATGCGGCAGTCCATGGATTGTTGTTTTACGCGCAGCGGCGATCAGGAGTTCCCGCCGCAGACAGGGTGACCCCTCGTCGGCGCGTGATGGTCACGCACCCTAAGGTGACCCTTCAAACTCCAGACAGGTGACCCTTCAAACTCCAGACAGGTTCTGCAGCCACGTTTTCTTGCTTGTTGTTTGTTTGACCCTTGTGACCCCACTTCGTGACGCCACATGTTGCGCACTGCTCCGGAATGTATGATATGGACTGGAGTTGTGTTAGACAGCCTTGGTGAATTAAAGGACACTATGTAACATCTCGCATTCAAATATTTAAATACTGCCAGACCCATGTTATATATGTTGTTGAGTTGTGTGCTAAAACTTACTAACTAACTTACCCCGGTAACGTTATTTGCTATGCCATAACTTGGAGACTATAGTCCACTATATCTCAATGTGTCATGCAATGACACATTAAGATATAGATATAGAAGTCATTATTATTATTTTACTATTTTACTACTATTTTAACTGTCGATTCATTGAGATACCGTGATCATATGTTCCTTCAAAGAAATTTCAATGGACTTTCCAGTTTCAGCAAGTTCCAAAATAAGCAGAGAGAGAGAGAGAGAGAGAGAGAGAGAGAGAGAGAGAGAGAGATGCATCGAGCGTGTTGGGTGAAAAGAGTGTGTGATTTAATTAAATCACTCTCTCCCATTGATGCAGCCTGTGGCATATCACGCATCCGGAGTTTCCTGCCTCGCTCCTCCACCAGATTAGAGAGGAAATTTCCCTGTTGTTCATTCTTTAAGAATGAACAACCATGCAAGGCGACAGCTAGCAACTCGGGAGCAGTTAGGGTGGGGTGCCTTGCTCAGGGACTCCGCGACACTCAGCTAGGAGGAGCCGGGAATCGTAGCCTACTAGCAACCTCCGGTTACAAGTCAACCCGCTCTACTAAGTGTAACCGTTGGGCGCTTTGTAAAACGGTTTAAAAAGCGTTTTAATGACTACAATGAAGACGAAAATGTATTGCATTTAGTTGAGCTTGAATTCAAATCATATAATTTTTTTCCAGAACACTAATAATAACACACATACTTGTGTTATCACTATTTGAATTGAACTGGACCTGTGTTGTAGATAAAGAAGGCCTATTGCTGTATAGACAATCCTTGGCATCTAATAATTTGTGGACTATGGACAACATTGTGTGAAAATGACCATAGCCCGCATGTATCTATATTAGGCTTATATAAATACATATATATCTTTATAAATACAATCGGCTTATATAAATACTAAGCCTGTCTACAAAGGCCGCATTCATAAAGTAAAAAAAAGAAAAGTGAATGGGGTGTGGCTAGATGTGGTCCGGTGTAGTTTTCAAACCCACTTCTGACAGTGTATATAAATCGCTCCTACTTTTAATACTTTTAATACTTTTAACACAGAGCTCTGCTCTCTCTTTGAGGCCGGAACTACAGGAGGGAGCCGCGGACCAACACGGACCGGACAACTTATTGCACACGGACCGGAAGTGCCGGAACACCGAGAGGGATGTGGCTGCTCAGCGTGTTGGTACCCTTAATGAGGGTGTATTTCTGTGGCATAAAAGTGCTTATTTATCAGCTGTTCAACAGGTCCTTCACATTACCAGGTCAGGAACGTGTGTGTGTTTGTTTTGTAATGTATTATATTACAAATACATGTATATATATGTTATATTCTGAATATGTTTTATGTTCTGTTCCTGGTTTAAATGGTCACGGATGTAAACAAACATGCCGGATATAGAATAGGTCTATATTATTATAATATTATTATTAGAGTATTATTAGAGTGTATATTATTATAATTATATTATTGCATATTATTATATTCTATATTCATATATATAATAAATGAATATAGAATATGAATATGCATTCAATTAGAAGTGTTTGTGGTTTTGTAGGTCGATAATGATAATGATAATGATTGTCTAAGTAAGTATTATTATCTGCTTGTATTTAATGGTGATAAACTCACTCAATATTACACATCCTCTTTGTATCGAAATGCCTTTCTGGTTTCACAAAAATCCCACACAACTCAATTCGTTAGTCATGTATCATTTGTCAAGAAGTCTAAAGCGTTTCATTTATCAGTGTTGTGGATGAATTGAACGCTTCGGACCTCTTAGTCATATAGGGCTGGTATCAACTGAGTTATATATATTTCTAATGGGGATTGGTGGTAAAGTAGATAGGACCACCTTTAGCCTGTATTGCTGACAATCTATGACGTTCTGTCTCACAACCTCTGTAATTATAAGAGCCACCAGGAGTTAAAACAATTTGCTTTGCAAAGAAATGGGTTTGGTTCATATATCTTTGAACTCTGATATACCTTATGAACAGGCCCCGTCTCTTTTGAAAGTATGTTAGACTGACGACTGATTTACAAATGATTTAAATGTGTAAATTGATCTTTACATTTACTTTTGAAACATTTAGTGAACCCCAAACAAGAGGTGTGGATAATATTGGCTGGGTGAGATAAACTGAAACTGAGCGTGTGAGTTTTTATCTGTGTAGTATTGAACTATTTACGATCACAAGGCTGATTGTGAGAAAGCAAAACGAAGTTGAGAGGGATTCTATTCATTGCCGGCTTAAACCTAATCCAGAACAGTGAAATGTCTGTTGTCGCCCAAACGTGTAATCGTAATCGGAATGTAGAAAAGCAGCTTAAAGCTTTACTGCGCGTGTCGAATACCGTGGCAATAATTAGTTTTACAGATAATGTGGTTTGATAGGGAAACTTGTGATTTGTATTCAAGCTCAAAATGTAATTGATGCATCGGAATAGCCTTTTTCTTTTCAAAACTTCGTCAATCATTTTGTCTTCATACGGATGAAGATTTAAGTAAAACAACCAAAACGAATCACGATCAGATGAAACCCATCAAACGTTTTTAAAACAAAACTTTAAATGTCATCCAGCATGTAGTTCTCTGACGACCCTCAACAGTCTTGGCCTCACATGTTGCCAGTGGAGTTTGCTTTGCGTTAAACCCGACTCTACTGTCCCTGCTAGGTGCCTCAGTGTCGCCTGAAGGCTTCTAGATGGATTGCTTACCAAAGGACGGGCCAGAGGCCAGAGGCATGGGGCTGGGGGCCTCTTCGTCCGGGGGCCACAATCTGGTGGCCCACCCCAGGGCCAAAAGCAAAGTCTGGCGGTACTTTGGCTTCGACACGGACGCCGACGGCTGCATCGTGCACTGGAAGCGCATCTACTGCCGCGTGTGCATGAGCCAGATCGCCTACTCGGGGAACACCTCCAACCTCTCGTACCACCTGGAGAAGAACCACCCGGCCGAGTTCGGCCACCTGGTGAAGAGCAACACGGGCCACGGCGGCCGCGAGGCCTTCGCCGCCGCCGCCTTGGCC
>OMKX01107107.1:0-13015 GCA_900302425.1 Brosme brosme
TTCTCCTGCAATCTGTAGGGTTGCAGCAGATTACCACAATATATATATATATATATATATATATATATATATATATACACACATATATGTATATATATATACATACATTTTTATATATATTTATATATACACACAACAAATAAGTTCAAGTTCAGTTTATTTATATAGCACACTTAAATGGTGGATGGATTTGTTATGACCATTATGTTACAAGACACAGCTCTATTTCTCCTACAATGAGTAGTCAGGAAAAAGGGTCTTACAAATAAGCAACCATGCAAGGATAAAAAGGGAATTTTGAGCGTATTACCAGCCACATATGGCTGTAGTTCTACTGTCACTTTGAACAACATTCAAAATAGCCATAATTTACAGGAATTGGCCAAATGCCAAGTGAAATATATAGAGGTCATAGGATGTCAGAGGTTTGGCGTGTAGTCATTGGACCTAAAAAGCTCTTGTGGTCTGTGACTGCTAACGTTCATTGCAGGGTAAGTATATCAGCAGCTCATACGTCCTGTGTCTGATCGTGATCACGCAAATCCAGCTACCTCGCAAGGTCCATTATTTTATGTCCCTGCAGATTTTTTACTTTTTCTTGTGTCTGTCAAGATTGGGGAACCAGCTTCCTTTATTTTGGAAGTAAAGACTCTACTTACTCTACTCAACCGTTCATGCTAATCATATGCGATGCAATGGTTGCAATGCAAATAATACAAATACATATATCTGATAGCTTATTTCAAAAGGCGTTATCATCTAAAATCATTGAAATGTCGCAGGAAGCCTCCAGCCAGGGGACCAGATCCTGGAGGTTAACGGGGACAGCCTGTTAGGCGTCACAAGTGAGAGGTAATCTTTTATTTTCAGTCATTAGCCAAGTTAACAGCATCTATAAATGTGTAATTACTCATAATGTCAGAAGTGAAAATTATCAACTAGACGAATTGCTATTCACTCCATCCAAAAACACAGCCAAGGTCAACAGTCATCTGAATCAATAAACACATTTACCGAAAAACCCTTACCCTTAATCCACTAATAATAAAGAATACCTCAACGAAACCCAGTGGGAAAAGAAAGTTACCTTTAGGAGGATGAACAAAACAAATAAAGTCGTTTTTGTCATAAAGGTTTGGGATTTTAAGTGATGATGATTGTGTGTGTGTGTGTGTGTGTGTGTGTGTGTGTGTGTGTGTGTTTGCATTTAAAGGGCTGTGGATGTCTTGAGGGGAGCTTCTGCAACAAATCACATGCGCCTTCTGATTGCCAGAGATGAGGAAGCCAAGTAAGTGCTCTTGCATCTGAGAGAACCATTAAAGAGTCATCCCCTTAAATAGGCACTGTTAAATCGGCACTTCAGTCGCACCACAGGGACACCACCAACACTGTTGCCAATATTATCAACTCACATCAATTTGAGACCTACAGTAATGACCCTATGGTGGTCATCACATCATCACAAGCTGTTGTTAGCATTGCCTGTCTAATTTTGGAACCTTTAGAAAGCCGAAAGGAGGTCAACCCCCTCGTCAGCTGTCACAGCCCTGATTGTGATAGTCATCCTGCACCTAAGCGACAAGGTTTTGACATGTCACATTACAAAGGTAATACATTTAGGCCTGCAATACTGCAGTTAAAAAAGCAGCACGCCTATCTGTGCAGTTTCAGGGACAAGTATATTCGTCCAAGATGGATTTCATAGTTCAGGTATTCCAGAGGTACATGTTGGCAGATTATGATGAAAAAATAAAATGTTTGAGGTGATCACTTTTATTGAACACAAGGTGTGGGATAAGTGCACCTCTAACTACAATACTTCTCTGGATCTTCTCTGCATAAAGAGCAACAAAGGCTCTTTTGTAGTGCTGGGGGCAGGATTAGTCTAGCGTATTGCCTCCAATAAGACAAATCTGTGTCTCAGGGGGTTAATCTGAGCTCTGTGTATTAACTTTCATAACCAGAAAAGGACAGAAGTAACACTGTTGGGTAAATGTTAAGTTGCATGCATTTTGTTTCAATTTCCACATATTCACTTGCATGGATGGCACAGGACAGATAACCTTTTTCTAGTCAAATGTTAATGAACATTGAAGGTCATTATACAACACTGTGCTGATTGCTTTTAAAATATTTTGCAAAGTGTAGGGGGTTGAGAGTATCCTCTTCAAATGGTCAGGATGGATGTACTCCATGGACCCACGTGAGAGCAGCAGTCTGACAGTCCTCTCGGGCATTGCACAGATACGCAGGACACACAGGGTACTGCAGAAAAACTAAAGACATATTACCTGGGAACTAACTCAGTTCTATGAACTCATAAGTGGTGAACAAAGTCATATATTATTCCAGAGAACTCAATGAATCATCATCACAAATGGAAAAATATGAGCCTAACCTGACTTGATACCAGTAAAGCATAATTTGTCTGTCTACACTGAAGCACCCCCAGCAAAAGCAAACATACTATTTTTCACTTACCACTTCACCTTCAACTTCACTGCACAGTGCAGAAAGCATAATACTGTGATCTGTGCATATTTTATCTTTCTACTGAGTCCTGAGTGATTAACATTGATAAATTGAATCACTGACAGATATAAGGTGATCACATGTTTCTGTTGCATGTCCTAAATAGGAGAGAATTTGCTGAGCTACTTGAAAAGTATGGATCCAACAGTAGCACAGGATCAACACGAAACTCTCCCATTCAGCAAGGTTGGTGGCTCCACTTTTTGCATTGTACTTACATTCCCAATAACTGAAATTAATCTCTTATGAACTAAAAGCCACAAAGATATTTCTTTTTTTCACATTGTTAGCCGATTTCCGTTGTTTAGTCAATTATACAGCTATTCCACAAAGTATATGTGGTTGTTTACAGAGGAAACTGTTTGAGTTGCTCTAAATCAACATCACAAAAAATATGATGACATTGTCTTGTGCGGAAGACTTAACATCTCAACTAACCATATAAATCATGTTTCCACTCCTTGTCACATAAAGTGTAACATGCTCGCCAGCTCGCAAGCATATTCTGACACATTTTCACAATCCAATCTGAATATATCTCCTCCTTTCACCAGGCCGCTTGACTTGAACGCTTAATATCTTTTCCCATTCTTGTATGTTGTTATTTATAAATTTCAACCAGGTGAGACATCTACAACCAGGTGAGACAGATGCAGCCATGGAGGTGCCAAAAATGCTTAGATTTACATGTTAATTAAATGTGGAACATTTAATGTTAATAGCAACCACAAACGTAAAAAAGATTTCAAATATTTGGGATGATATCGGCAGTGTGTATACTTTATCTGAAGCCATTTGAAGAATTATTTTATTGTTATTGAATGTGTATGATAATCTTTATTATTATTTTTATTATTATTTAGTTATTTACCATTAACATACAATCGTTAATTGTTAAGGTTTCTTCCTTACTGTTCAAAGAGCTTGTGATGCATAACAAATATATAACCTAATTTAACTGGCCGTGTATTACGGCATGCCCCGTCATACACACACACACTTAATTATTAAAACTTTCATTGGACTGTCACCGACATATCTGTATCACTTGCTGCACCCAACTTTTCCTATTTACAACACCCGATGTGCCGAACGTAATCTTTAGAAAATTCCCAAAGATGGGAGACCATCGGAGGTCTCACATCTTTTCAGTCTGTTGCAGCCAACGAATGCAGTCACACCTACAACTGATACCTACAACTGCTTTCCTTCACAATAATCATACACATATCCATATCCTATCTGCCATATGGTTCTTTATTTTTTGAACCCAATCCTGTCTTAATGTAATTATGTTTTTTATTTATTGATATCAGCTTCTGCTGTGATTTTGTATTCTTAACCATTGTATATTTCAGCCCCTTCTCCCTCAAATGGCTTCTTCCACTTGCCAGGCCTTCATTGTAATTAAGACTTAGTTCATAATGACTTGCCTGACATAAAGTCTAAAAATGTGATTATGCCCTTCCTAGTTAGTAGGCAGGAGACTTCCAGAATTAAAATAACTCAATAACAGGGGTCTGTCCACTCTAACTGGCTGGGAGGGGTTTTGGGAATGCTGATAGTAAGATTCTTGTAAAAAAAAAAAAAGAGAGGTACGTGCTGGACTGCATTTTCTATTTGAAAAATATGTCTGTTATAGGATCATCTTATTGATAACATTATTGATATCGATCAGCATTGACTACAGATATATCCAGGGTATTTTTTCTATGAGCTTGTTGAAATGTTACACATTGCGACTTTAAGCTTACATTTAATTCCTCTCCTCTTTCTACATGATCTCCTACTTGTCTGTCAACTGAAAAGGAAGCCGACATCTGGAGAGCACATCGTCCGGTTCCTCGTCCCGTTCCCAGAGTCCGTTGCTTTTGAGCCCTGCAGGATCCCAGAATGCGTACAACAACACTGGGCCTCTGATGCGCTCCCTTAGGTAGAAATGTTTGTGTCAATAACCAATCAACACAGTGTTACCAAACCAAATGCTGCTCATCCTCTGCATGTGTTTACATTTTCCAGCCATCCAGGTGAGGGGGTCATTCAGTTAATTACACTTGCACACTCCTGCAACCTTGGAATCACAATGGGAGGGGGGTCCAACCGCGCTGATGGGCCTGCAGTCTTCATCCAGGAGGTGCTCTCTGGGGGAGATTGCCATCGGGTAAGCAGGGGGTTTGGTGTCTCCACACGAAAAGTAATAGATTGGCAGGTCCAGGGGAAGTGTTTTGAGCTTATGCAGAATATGGTTCAGTTGGTTACAATGCATTTATCCCTGTGACCCCCTCTGTCTTTATTCCAGGATTTTCAGGGAGATTACATAATATTAATAATAACAATATTTGACTTTCGATTTGCATTGGGTCAATTTACTTTCTAGTCGACCAGGACCATGGCCAGGAGAGTTATTCCATCTAGAATTTAATGACACCAATTTTTTGGTGTCATTAAAACACACCAAAATGTCATGTCATCTCCTGGGACTTTTGTCAGCCTTATCCACGGTCAAACAGGGCGAAGCCCAGCCAGATGAGGAAGGTTGGGCAATGTCATTGTCAAGCATATACCTGACCTCAGACTCTATTACTTGACACTTCTGTTCTGACACTCTGTAGAAACGTTGCCGGATAGCCTCAGCCTCCCCAACGTCAATATTATGTTCTATGAGTGTTGTGCGTGAAGGGATATCATTAACGGAGTGTCTATTTGCACCCCGGGTACGAATAGCCTCGGCCACACAGTTGGGCTAAAAACACCCTTTGCGATGCGCATGGGCATCGCGCATGCGCGCGCATTCCCGGGCATTCGTGTACTTCGCGCATTCCCGGGCATTCGTGTACTTTATATGAATGGGGTTAATGTATTTTATATATTCTATATAGCCTATTTGTTTTGTTAAATGGCATGAAGTCTAATAAGATATATTATGTACAAAGTTCTTAGTTGTAGCTTCATATAGCTGAGTGAAACTGTAGTAAGTAGTGTGGCCACCGTGGCCGAAACGGTAGCGACGCTAACTCCGTCATCAAGAGGTTGCCGGATCGATTCCCTATATTGTCAGATTTACGCTTTTGTCAGATTGTCACGCTGTTATGATCGCGACGCTTTTCAGTCATTAATAGAACACATTTATGTGTGCATATACACTGATAATTGTACAAGGGTACAAATAGCATTCACTTCTAATTGCACCAGGGTACAAATAGCATATACTGATAATTGTACCAGGGGTGCAAATAGCATGTACTGATACCCCAGGGCCCCAGGGGTGCAAATAGCCTCACCCTTATTATATCCGCCACACTCCAAACAGTGAATCCGTTTAGATAAGTAATAGAGGGTGTGATTAATAGTACAGTATGTGATTAATTAAATACATTATAGAAAAAGAGTTCTGATTGAAGAGGAAGATGTCATATTCCATTGTTTCTTCTGTCAGTTTATAATGCAGTATAGTACAATATTACCAGTATGTTTTTAGGTCTAATTAATGATATACAGTTTGTAGTGATTATTATGGATACTGCTAACTGCCCCAACAAAAAAACCAAATGTGAAATCTCAGCTTTTCCTTTGTGTTTACAGGTTTGACGTTTCCTGGAAATTTCACGATTCTGGCCTGATTACTGATTTGGTGAGTCCCAAAGTAAACAACGGTGAACATTATTTGCATACATGTTTGAATAGGAATGACTAACAATAGATAATAGCTTCAAAATGACCACAGACGTGTCCTTGCTAATATAATGGAAATGACATGACAGTTTGAAAATCTAATTTTCATATAACTTCATGTCGGTATTTCATTTTTTTCAAATGTATTATCATATTTACCGAATTTAAAATACAAATAACCCCCAAATCAAAGCTAATACAAGAAGTTAACTACACAATTTTAATGTACGTTTTATATAATTAGACAGTAAACTAGACTAGTAACTAGACTAGATAGATAAATAAAATATAAAAATGTCCTTAAAAGTTGAGTTGATCTAAAATATCAAAGTTGAAGAAAATAATACACTATAGAGTTTGTGTAGCACACAGTTAAAAACCTGTTAACTTAGGGATGTACGGTATAAACTGTATAGAAAGTATCAAGTAATAATTGTATCAAGTAATAATTGTTATTTGGGATCTGTTTTCAAGGGAACAGAACTTTTAACTCTGCAAAAAAATAAACAGTTTAATAGAACACCTTATAAATACCACAAAAGTAAATGAAAAATACCTTCTGCACCTAAACAAATGAGTACTTTTGCATGTGAAATCAATCATCAAAGGCCTGCTTGTATAGTGTACAAAAGCTATGTGTTGCCATTTTAATTCCTGCTATGCATATCAATAATGAAAAATACATTTGCTGTCCTTTTTTCTATGTAAAAATTAAACTGCTAAGATAGCATAGGGCCTTTGCAGTTTGACTTAAACAAATATTAAGAATTTCCTAAATTTAGTATTGACTTAAATTTCTTCTTCCCCAGAAAAGCAGAATTGTTAATCATTTAATTTGTGAATATGAATTTATTGTAAGTTATTTTGTAACTAACAATTTTGTACTACAACTAATACTGCCGTTTCTTTTCTTGTTTCAACTAGATCCTTTTGGATGGGCAGACATGGCTGACAAAAGGCCAGCCAAGTTGCGGGTTATTCTGAACCCTGATGACACCTGGAAGCTTATTCTGCCTGATGGAATTCCAAAGTCAATGGAGCAGCTTATGGATGAAATCAGGAAAGTGTCCGGGCTAAATGGAAATCTAAGACTGCAGTGCCAAGACAGAGACTTTGGAGATGCATTTGTGAACTTGACATCTACTGCAGAGCTTGAGGATTTGGCAACTGTCAAGGTCATCCCAATAACTGATGATAGCCAAGTAATTACTCTCACTCTCTGTGATGATATAGTGTCTACTCAATCAGATGACACAGAGCTCCTGTCATCACCCTCCAGTTCTGTCACTACAAGAACTCAGATGTGGCCACGTGCATTTCCGGTACCAACATTCTCCTATGACACTGAACTACAGCTAGAAAAGGGAAATGCTATGTTTAAGTCAAACAACAAAAGGTTGACACCGAGTTCGAAAACAAAGTCAGATATTTTGGAAAATTTAGCAGAAGCGATATTCAAGTTCAAAGCCCTGCCCAACAGATGCTGACTTTAGTGACGTTGCTGCAGCACTAATCCAGAAACACCCCTGCCTCTCTGAGCCTGGCTCATACAACGGATGCTACGGGTGGAAGCAGCGAATAAAGACAAAAATGGGTAACTACCGAACTCAGCTGAAGGGCCTTGGGTGTTCTGAAATACTTGCAAATTCACTTAAGTCTAAATCTCCAGAGGATGGACTCCCAGCAAAAAATGTCAAGAGACCGAAGAGAGGAGAGGCCAACCACATACCTGACATTCCAACTGGAGAGACCCCAGACAAATTGGAAAATGAGAGACTGTCACTTTTAACTGAAGTGAAGAAGCGGAACAATCGTGCAGTGATAAAGGCCAAAATGGACAAGACTTTTTCACTGCGAAGACGGGACATTGTGGCAAAGGAATCAGAAGTGGAAGAGTTGAAAGAGAGATGGCCTGCATTGTTCACATCGGATGAGGCAAGTTACTTTTTTTATTGCAATAGGTCAGTGATGATCTGTAAAGTAATTTATTATCCTAAAAATTTAGCCAAAATGCATGTTTTGGCAACAGATGTCAAACCCAAGATCTCAAACCCCACACAGCTTAAGTGTATTTACATTCACCTTTGCTTTTTTTTTCTTTTTTTTTAGATCAATGCTAAATTTATGAGAATAACGAAAGCTACAAAGCAAAAAAACAACACATGTACTAATTGTTTTATGTAAGTTGTCCCATGCTAGCCTAATAGCCAGCAAAATTCATTGAGGGTTTTATTTATATTTTTGTATGTTTGTTTTTTTGACAACAGAGAATGTGATGCTTTTTTTTTTTTTTTAAAACAAGGACTATAACATCACAATAAATATCAAGGTCTTTCGAAGAAAGTATTCCTGTCTTAATTCATAGTAAGTCTGAAACGTTTACTGACAATGTTTTTGGTTTTATCTTAAGTGAAAATTCTTCTTTATATTAAAGCAAATGTAGCTTTTGTTCATGGTAAAAGTTAAGTTGTATTGAAGCAAAACATTTTATTTTATTGACCTACATTAAGTTAAGTTTAGTATTGTGACCAAAGAAAATGTATTGATATGGTATAACTTTTTGTACTGTACAGTTTGTACTGAATCATAAATTTAACTTGAGTAAAAGTAATAAAATCGCCTGTAACAAATTACAGCATTTTAATTACTTTAGTTAAAAGTAAAAGTTATACTTGGATTTTATGGTAAAAGTAGGTTTTTCCAACGTACAAATTTAAGTTTTACTAAAGTAAAAAATATGATTTATGGTCTCTATAATAAAGAATATTTTTTCATTATGTGAATGTAATTTTTTTTCTTGGGCAGAAGGATTATTTTGATTTAAACAAAATTAAACTTTTCAGTTTCAACCAAGTCATAAATATACTTTGACAATAAAATTAGCTGTAACAAATTACAGTAATTTTCTTAGGTTGGTTCAAAGAATCATTTTTTTCAGTGTACGTGCCTAAATATCTCGATACTGATACTGAAACGACACCACGACAAACAGCTACAACATCAGGAGCACAGACCTCCACCTAAGAGGTGTGTTGAGTAGTTTAGTTCAGTCTGCTTTAGTTCACTACTGTAGTGTGCAGGCTAATAATCCTTGTTTGAGCTTCATCCCCATGAAGCGAAGACTTACAGCTCAGCAATAATGATTATTATTTTCATGTTCAATACAATTTTAGTTTGTGCTTTCATTTTTTTTTTTTTTTTCTTTTTTATCATGATTTTCCAGGTCCATACATTACAGTCAATGATAATATATATCATACTTCTCATTAAGCCATCTGTAAATGTACATTAATAGCCCACAGAAAAGTATCACAGGCTCAGTAAGCAGTACAAAAGTGAGCAAGGACCCATTAGGCATTATATATACTGTATTATATACACATAACCATTTTTTAAATATAGTAAAATAAGAACAAGAACTAAATAAACAAACAAGTTGGGGTAAACCTCAATGACACATAAAGCCCTATACAGAGGGAAAATAAAAGAAAACAAAAAGGACACAAAAATCCAGATTAGACAAATGATGGTCGTATTGGTGTGACATACGTTATCCATCTTTCCCATCTTTCCAAAAAAGTTCCCTGTTGCAATCTCAAAGCAAAAGTAATCCTTTCCATCTTAAAAATATCAGATAATATCAATCCATTCGACCACAGTAGGTTTTCCTGGTTTGAACCACCTTCTAGTAATAGCTTTTCTACTAGCAGCACTTACGATCCGAAATAAATATTTGACATTAGAAGAAACATTTTCTGATGTTAAGGCACCCAAATATAAAGACTCAAATTTAAATTGAATGTCCGTCTGAAAAATGCTTTGCACAACTTTATAAACCTCCTTCCAAAATGGAATCAATGAAGCACAGGACCAGAATATGTGAAAGTGATTTGCTTCGAGGCACCCACACTGTCGCCAGCATGCCGATGAATTTGTGTAGTGCCTCTTTTGAGCTGGAGTGATGAAAAACCTTCTAAGGTTTTTCCAGCAAAACTCTCGCCATAGAGTTGAGCTGGAAGTTTTCCCATTGTATCTCACATAACTTCTCCCAAATCTTCTTCCTTTAGAACAAGGTTTCCTTCATGTTCCCATTTTTGTTTTACATACAGTGAGTTACCGCCTCCCTCCAAGAGGGGGGTATACTGTTTTCTTTAAGAACCCAGTTAAAGGTGGACTGCAACACAGGGACCAAAGAACCCTCCATGACTCTGTACCATTCGGAAGGGAACCCGTCTGGGCCTGGAGCCTTATTTGGTTTAAGATGTGATATGGCTGAACAAATTTCTTTCTCTGTTATTTTAGCTACGAGATTCCTACTTTGTTCATCCTTCAATTTAGGCAGATTAATCTTCTGAAAGAAATCTTCCATTTTCTCTACATCAATTTGAGGTTGGGAATATAGTTGTTAGGGGTTGCAGCAAAGGACCCAGGTGCAGACCAGGTGTGATTATCAAAAATATTTATTTCTTTTCTCCAGGATTTAAACAAAAGGCCCGACAGGTAAAAAGGTCAAACTTAGGAGTCAAAAGGGTAACGCTCAAAAGATCCAGGCAGAGTTCCAAAATGAAAAATCCAAAAACAGAAAATCACTAGTCAGAGTAACCAAAGTCAATGTCACTGGCAGAGCAGAAACAGGCAGAGCAAAAACGGACAGAGTGTCTCAACAAACTTTCTGGTACGATCTGACAAAGGGCTAACAGGTGGGCTGAACTTAAATAGCAGAGGGAAAACAAATCATTGGCAGAGAGAAAAGGGACAGGGAAAACTCAATTAGGACAACGAGCAGGCTAATGATCAGGTGTGGCAGACAGAGGCAGGGAGTGGCACAAGGCAGGTGAGGGCGGGGTTCAGGACAAAAACAAAAGCACATGGCAGAGCAACAAAAAAACATGCAATTCCACAAAGGACCAGCAGGGTGGACAGATTCCATACAGGATACTAACAGATACGGAACACCTCTCCGTTGCCGCAGCGATTGTTTTTTCTGTAATGACCAGAGGCGTCGTCTTTGCGAACGTTGCTGTGATGCCGGTAACATCACACTATGTTGTACTCCTATTGTGACTCATATCACAGCTTTTGTTTATTTTCATTGTTGTGTTTCATTCGAATTTCACTAAGTAATCATTGGTTTCTATATCAAATATAAAAGATGCGCCATTGGACCGTTTTTGTGCGCGGTGTGTTGTTTTTCATCAGAAATTGTCTCGAATGACGATTGATAAGTCAATCCAGGTTAATATCACGGTGGAGTACTTGAGAAGGGATGAATGGAAAGGACACGACAAGAAGTTCAATGAGGAAAAACTGGGCCTGCCCCACTCAAACAATGAGCTAAACACAGCTGTTCTTGTTACACAGTGAAACCCTGGAATAGAAAGGATAAATAGAGCATTTATAGAGATTGCTAGAGTGATTGCTATTCAAAGAGCAGCCAATTGTGATCATACTACAACACACAATAGGAGCAAGTAAAGCAAATTGACTGACTAGTGACTAGGACTCATATTTATTATATGTGATATTGTATTTAAGTGATTTATATAAAGTCAATCAGCTGAAACCTTTATCCAGGTAGGGGTAAGTCATCCCACTCAAGGATAGCCACATGCTGTCTGCAGACATGGAGGTCAGGATCCGAAACTGGTCTGCGTGGCTTCAAACACTTTAGCCATGAGTGGGTCCTGGTCCGAAACAACAGGGGGGATCTCTGCATTCAGTACAGGCAGGACCGGGCTTTTATTAGGCTGTAAAACCCTGAGCGGTAACGGCCAGCCAGCCAGTGCACATAAAGAGACAGGACTTATGGGCCTCTGCCCTGCCGCAGGATTTATCGATATCAGCCCTGTCCAAATATTGATCCTGGTTATCATTCTTGGATTAATCTATGTCCATATCTAGGAGATCTGGGGCGAGGGTGGCGACGGCGAGGACGAGGGGTGGTGGAGAGGGCGACGGGGGGACTGAGTTACGACTTCATTCGACGCTGAAGCGGCGAGCCGCGGAGCGATGCTGCGCAGAGCGCCGACGCTAACAAGGTCACCATGGCGGAGGAGAGCCGCGCCAAGGTCGATGCCCGAGCGACGATCCGCGCGCATATACCGGGGGTGGACGCGTGATGTCACGAACTTAACACGGTGTCCATTCTAGAACAGGCGCTCCTATGATCAGGGCTGGAAACATCTCGGGGTTTGTGGGAACGGGAACCACAGGATCTAACCTCGGTGACTCGGGTCTAAGTACACGTTGGATTGAAGCAAGGTGGCAAGGATAGTGTTGTTGTGGATATTGGTTTTTAAACTCCCAGACTAAAAAAGAACTGGGTTCGAGTCCCCAGTGTCCGCAGTATGACCTACCCCCTACCTGCTCCTTCAAGACGCATCTGGGTCAATGTAAGCCACATTGGATAACCACGTCTCCGATGAAGGACCCGATAGTGAGTAGAAGTGCAACGCAGCGCAAAGACTGTACCACCACGTCAAGGACGACTCTTTAACCACGTTCCGATGATGGCCCTAAAGAGGCTTTGTCACCCTGACAAGACAGTTTGCCAGACATAATGCACTACAGCAACCGTGGGAGCTAGACTGGAACCAATACAGATTATACTTAAGCATTTCTACTGTATTCCAGGACAGCGAGACAACTTTATCACCCTGATGGGACTACTAAACTAAGGACAAGAGAAATAGTGCTCACAGTTTGTTCCTTGAGGGAGGCCATTTTGAAAGGATGACCTTTTGACTGCCCACGACAACCAATACCCAACATCCATTTGCCTCTCCTTCCTCCTCTCTCTTAGTGTCTCTCA
>OMKX01107108.1:0-22619 GCA_900302425.1 Brosme brosme
ATATATGTTATTATATATTATATATATTATATATTATTATAATATAGTCAGTGATTACCCCTCGTCAGACCCCCCAAAGCCATCCTTTCAGGAAACACTTTCCCTCATCTGAAGGTCCAGCGGTCACCCCCCTTGGGGGAGCCCTTGAATCCTGAACCACCAAATTCATCCACAATGCTTTTTCCAACATAAGGAAAACTCTGACATCCCACATCTCCGAGCACAGCCACCCTGGCTGAACGCCCGTGTCCAAGCAGCACGAATCACGTTCCTGAAGGCCAGATGATCACATTCTGTTTTTAGTTTTGTTTGATACCAAGAGAACAAAACAATGTTTTCTAACACCTCTTCTCGGCATAACCGGCAGAAAAAAAATCCATTCCGTCTCCACTCTGCCGGTCTTGTTCGACGTCCAGGAACTGTCAGCCCACGCACCTTTTTTTTTTTTCGCCGCCCAATTCACTTCCATTTCCTGAATGTCCTGTGCCCCCCACCCCCTTCTCAAAATAGCTTTTTTCTTTCTTAATAAAAGTGAAGTAGTGAACTGAAGACCACGTCCATGACTCTAAAGAATTCTCTCAGACACTGGCCATGGCAATTTTCTCTTTGACAGAAGAGAGGGATATTCTGGGGCATGCTAGTAACCATTTCTTTTTTTAACTGTTGGAGCCCTTGGTTTCTACTGGACTCTGGAGTTGTTTGTTGTTCCTATGAATTGTGTTTCATAAAAGTGATAGAATTCTTTAACTTGTAGCACTATTTCACCATCTCTGGGGTTTTTGTAGTAGGAGGCCAAGCCTAACTCTTTCTTTATAGCATTGAAGCGTTGAATCGAGATTTGAATTCACAACTTTGTTTTGACCTGTTAAAGAAAAGGCAAAACTTTTTTTGCCTTTTTTAAAGTTTGTGCTTTGCGAATCCCTAATATTAAGTAATACTATTAAAGGCATAATATGTAACATTTACACATCAAAATATCAAAAAATTACTAGACCTCTGTTATAGATTTGATTGACTGTGTACTTACCAGTAGCGAATGGTCCATATAAGCTGTTTTTCAGGTGCATGCCGTGTTGTTTTGACAGATCACAGCATCTTTATTGTAACCAACATTTTCATGTTCCAATGCTAGTTCACAACATCATCAAACTACGTCTTATGTTATTGTGTTGATTGAGCGACACTTAGCAGCAGAAAATACATAATATAGCTTTAATACCTCAAAAAGTATGACTAACATTAATATCATAATTAAAATATGAATGTTAATCACCATTAATAATGTTGACATTGCCAATATCAATGAAGTTATATTATTATTACTAGAAGTGCCTCTCAAATATAAACATAAGAAAGGACAACATTAACTTTCTGAGAGTTAAATCAAACAAAAAGGACAGCACAGCGAGGTTGAGGCCTTCAACGGTCTTGGAGCCAAACCCTTCCTGGTCCTCCAGAGTCCTTGATCCACATTCCGGCAGGTCCGCGCCGATGGAAAACGCTCCGTCACTCCCCACCCTTCAGCTCTGACATCCAGGGACATGTGGAGGGTCAAAGCAGCGTTAAGAGCTCTTCAATTTCACTTAGGGTGTGCCCATCGACTGCTTTAAAGATAATCACCGAAAAAATGTACATACATTCGAAATGTGTTGAGGAGACAAAATATGTGTTGTGTGCTCTCGCCCTTGAGTCTAGTTAAAACTCCGACAGCCGAATCCTGCAAAATCTGGCACCTTCGCTCTTTTTATTTTTCTAAACGCCAATAGGAGGGCATTTGCAAAATGAGTGATTGAGTGAATAAAGAAAACATTTATAGCTTTAGTTTCGGTGTGCGATATCATAGAGGCGATGGACACGTTGGTGGATTCAAACCGACCGCTATAAACCACAGCTGGTTTCCGAGAGGTTTTATGTCCTGCCTGGCGTGAAAATAAAACAATAGTCCATTCATTCCAGTTCATGACTCATTGCAGCTGGTCAAGAGGGAGCATGTGGAGATTAAACAGGAGGGGACCCTACCTGACCTTCTCCTGGTAGCCACAGGGGACAGAGAGCAGATGGGGCTAGTCACCTCCCAAGGGGACTAACAGCTCCCCAGCTCCAGAGGTCGAACTAAAACCATTTCATTCAATGGTGCCCTGCACAGACCAACGGGGATTTGCAGGAGTTGTAGAAAGAAGGAGGATACTTTGGGGCGTCGATTCCAAATGAATAGGTTTAGCCGCAGAAGCATCGAGAGTGCAGCGCTATGAACCTCACCTGCCATGAGTTGAGTGAGTGACCAATAAGTCATCTATCAGAAGATTTTCTGCAAATCAACTTACAGTGAATTTTCACTTTGCATAATTAATGAGCAGGCACTATTTGGGCTTTTTCCTCAAGGATGCCTCCATGTAGGCTTTAGACTTTGGGGTTGGAACCCAAAACCTTTCAGGATAACCACAAAGCTATCCCCATTAGCTGCTCATTTGTAACTCCGATCATAGATCTTTGGTCCCCATGGTCTGTATCTGTCAGACCATGGCTTATTATTTCCGTGGAATGTGATGGCTGGGTCTAAGATCAGGGCCTTAGACCTTTTCATGCCATGACACACCTACGTTGTTTTAGCCCAGGACCCACCGAATATTTAGTACAGTAAAATAAGAAACACACTACCATGTCAATGGATGTATATAGTTTATCACAACAGTATTCCAGTATTCCTTTTCAGTTTACAGACAAACAAATTAAATACAAATTTAAACTTATACAGACATTATATTTCTTGTTTATTGTGGCCATCCTGCATTGAGTTCACAACCAACAGTCCGACAACTGTATTAAATGATGCTCAGGTTGGCCACCATTCAGCTTTCTCTGTCTGTTGACGTAACCGGGAGAATGGAGATGTGGAGTACATTGAACTCCATCTGAAACCTGGCCAGTACCCCTGAGACAAGGGCAGTCTTCACAAGAGGTAAGACGAAGGTGAAAAATAATACTTTTCAACTTGTAAAGATGAGTTTACCTCTGTGATCAATAGGTTGCAGTTGTGGGGCTGGCTATAATAAAGTATGAATAGTTCTTCAATGCTTTTCAGAGGCTGAAATCCCTAATGACACATCAATCGCTCTCGTGTCTTAGGTGTCTTAGAGTTATACTGTTTCAGAAGACGAGGATCAAGTGCTTGAAGTAGGTCGGCAAGCTGGCTTTAAAGAACATAGTTGTTTTTCCTATGGCCGTCATCCAGCAACCACTGTCTATAACACAATGTGCAGTTATAAAAACCAAACTTGCACAAGCCTTGCAGGTCCGTTGCACAACACCTTTTGAAATGTTATTAGCTGGAATGAGCTCAGGGCCCTGCTTCAAATTCAAGGAACATCTAACAATGCCTTTGTTGACGTGGTAGTTTGTCGTTAAGATAAGGTCAGCAAACAAGGTCTAAATCAACAAAAAAAAGTTGGTCAATAATACACTTTTATGCTAGTCTCAAGAATACTTTCAGTTTAAAGGTACATGTTTATGCCCTTCAAAGACAACACCCAGGCTGCTCTTTGGTATTCACCCTTGATTACCAACAATCAAAGGAGGTAAAATATATACATCTTGACTGAAACACTACAACAGGTTTTCTATTCTATCACTATTCTGCACCCCGTCCAATTTTATTTTAGATACTAGGTTGTGCAGCACTGAAAGTTAATGCTCCGCCTCACTGGTAAGTCACTTTGGATGAATGTGTCAATTAATATGACAAGAGGCATCTATTCTCTGTCACAAAGTATACAAGGTGTTAGATGTATCTCATTGGTAAGCCAGGGGCCCTCCCATGTGTTGTATGTTCTTTGTTGAACGCGGTGATGGAAGAGAATGTACTGCAGGTGTATGTGTGTGCAAACATTGTGCAGCATCCCGAAGCACTACCCAAACTGCAATGAATGTCACGAATAAAATTGATCAGATCATCATCAAACAGAACGTAATGAACAACTGTCGTGACCTTACCTATGAAGGTCTTAAAGGAGTTTTACAGCCATCGCCATTGTGTATGTGGTTAAAAAACCTCTAACAGAGCAACATATTATTTCAGGGTTGTGTAATAGAGTAACTTATCAGGCTTTTCATTTTTGTCACATGCTGTTTTCTCAGGTCTCTGCTCACCTTGTTCGGATGTTACTTTGCGACCTTACAAAGAATTATACTTTTGCCGCCTTCCTGAGTTCAGTAAGTCATAAAGAACAATGTGTTGCATTGTGGGTATTTTGTACAGCTTGGATACAATGCGTGTCCTCATGTAAAATGGATTTGTTTTTATTTTGCAATTATTATTTATTTATTTATTATTTATTTGCAATTGGTTATTATTTTTTAGAACGCAATTTGTTGAGCTGTTTTTAATAGGGATGCACCAATTCCACTTTTTCTCAAGTAGGACTAGTACTATTAGTATAAGTACATCAGGTACTTACATTTGGGTACTCACCGATCGTCATATGGACAATGCAAGTACTTAATAATACCATTACAGTTTAAAGAGCCAGTGAGCCCACTGTTTCAGAGGGAATTCAAACACTTTGAGATTTAAAAAATCTGTGAGTTCTAGGAAAGAGGGGGGCGTGTTATCGCCATGGTTACGGCCAACTTTGTGATACTTTTTTAGTACCGTTGTTGTGTATGAGCGTCACAATGAGCGATGTTGTTTATGAAAGGCGCCACACACCGTAGCGATATACTATAGGTGACCGGGAAGCCTAACCCTCGGACGCGGGTATGAGTCGCTGTTCAGACGGCGCTTCACCATCCACACACACACACCGTAGTGGTAAACAATAAGTTCCCGAAAAGCTCAACTGTGTCTCGAACGCCGCAGTAAACCGCCGCCCAGACAGAGCGCCACACGTCCACACAATCCGTGCCCCCAGTGCCCCTTTTTTCTCTAAATCGGGGACTTATTTCAGTAAAAGTGATGAAACTGCATAGACTACTATGTTGACGATCATATAGGACAAATTACCACATTCAAATAAAAAACAGTGCGTGAGCACAGAATCGGGCCCGAGTCCGAGGACTGGTATCGTATCGGTGCATCTCTAGTTTTAAAGTTGTAGAACTTAAGACATTTAGAAATTGTTGTGGAATTTAGAAAGCACTTTGAGTGTTGTTTTTAAAGTAGGTAGCACAGCACTTTAAGTTTCTTTTGCAGCTGCTCCCATTTAAATGTTGTGCTCTGCTTGTTCTCAGCCTCACTTGCGAATCGCTTTGGATAAAAACGTCTGCAAATTGTAAGTGTAAATAACAGATTGGCAGTGATGCTCCGAATTGAAAGTAAATACTATATCTAACAGTGGACAACAACACATTTTTCTACATAAATCAATTGTAGGCACGGCTGAATATATTTATATATATATAGTTATATTCAGCACAAAACAGCAGAACAGGCCCTGGATTGCAAATTTAACCAATGGTCTTATTTTAAGTTTTCTCCAATCATTTTGAACTGCCAGACCAGGGCACTTTCATCATCACACCATATGTGTGAATCTGTTCCCCAAAAATAACATCACCATGAGCTCATTCAACACCCACGTTGCCTACCTTATTATTTTCCCAGTGAACGGCCTCATGCTAGGTCTTCCATCCTGTCGCTGTGTGCATCACTAGAAGGTCATGCATCCATTATGTCATATGCTACTTCAAACATACCATGTTTGAACGGTAACGGTGGCTTCATCTTGCACCATAGCCCCGGACAAGATGGTGCAGTTATGGTAAAGCCGTTTGACTCCCTGCCACAAGGGTCTGGGTTCAAACTCAAATGTCTGGGCTCCGCAGTCTACGGCATCCTGGAGTAAGATGCACTAGCCCATACCGGCTCCTCAATGACAGCTATCTGAATTCCCTGTTAGTCACTTAGTATATCAGATTCAAACATCCTTCTTTATGATATAGCTCACATCGGTTAGATAAAGGGAAAACAAAACGTTCTTGGGTTGAGAACAACATTGCGTTTCATAACTTAGAAGATAGTCCTAATCTGTTGGGGACCATGGGCTTTTGAAGACAAACGCACACAAACATACACTGTGATCGAGTGTTCAATTCTTTCTACTTCTCTTTTGATGTCCTTTGTGTCCTTTGTCTTCTTTATCATCCCTCATTCCGTGTATTTCTCTTTTTTTTGTTTCCCCGGTTGTTCCAGTTTCTATCTGCTCCTCAAACTGCGTGATGTTTTCCTCTTGAGAAACTTCAATCAAATTCATTATTAGAACTCATTATTTTGAATTAAAATTGTTAGTATGTCTGTATTGAATTGGAGAGACTCACACATCTGAAATGTAGTGCAGGTGTGAGAGTGGGAAGAGAGTGCTGCACAAAGAGTGCGAAGGTGCCTATAATAATGGAAAGGACTCAGCAGCTTACAATACAAAACCTTCATAAGTTGTTAGGTTTCGGTCGATACCTTCGTCAGACTTTGAACTCAAGCCTTACCCTCGCCCTATAATGATGTAAGTGTGTAGGTATGATATGGATGAAATGTATGCATCGTTCATAAAGTCTCCATATTTCAAAGGGACAAGAAAAACGAACTGCTGTAAATCTTCCTCTTAATTGTATCGCTGTAAATCAGATTCAGAAATAATTTCTTGTTTCCCTTTTTTACGTCGCACTGTGTAACATTTAGGCTAGCACATAGACTATAATAACGTGGACATATCTGTAGTCATTGCTGATCGATAAGCAAGTTCAATAATGTTCATCAATAAAATCCTATCCTGTAATATATTCTACAAATAAGAGATGTTGGCCAGCCCATACCTCTCTTTTCGTTTACAAAAATCGTACTATTGACACTGCAAAACCCCTCCCACTAACGCCCCTCAGCCGGTCGAGCTACGCTAGGGCTGTCCCACCGCTGCCCAGCCAGTCAGACTGGACAGAACAATATTACTGAGTTTGGAATACTTTGGAAAGACTCCCGTCTCCTGAGTGGGAAGGGCTCAATCGTACACATTGCGACTGTAAGCCTTTGAATTGATGGTTTGCATATTTGCCCTATATGAATAACGTTAAATCGATAATGTACATTGTATGGTTTTAGTAGAAGTCCTCCTACTAACGATACTTTTGTTTCTGGTAATTATTATGTCAATGGGTCTAACACTCTTCCAAAAGGATTAGAAACAACTTACATTTGGCTAATGGATTCCATCTAAACATCCTCAACGCTCTTGTTTCAATCTCTGTCCGTGGAGGGAAAGTAACTAAGCCAACATGAGTCTTTTAGAGCTAATATAACTTAAGACTTCCTCAAGCTGGATTTACTTTGAGTACCATTGCGTTCTCAGGGGCCGCATTACTCTTCTGTGTTGAATAGCCGTGTGGGTCTTTACGCCAGTGCTTGCATCCATGGTCTGCGCCATTGATTCTGAGCGTATGTAACAGATCCCTTCTGCGTCCTGCGTTGTGTAATTATTACTCTGTCGTTCCTCGTGTTCACGTGTTTATTCTGTAACACACAGCATCCAATCAACAGCCGTCTCCGTACATGCACTTAGCAGGTGCTCACCGACTGGGGCACACGCCGTATATATATACATAAATTAATTACACAATAACCCAAAATAGACATACACCACACTTAACACAGAAATATGGTGCCTGTAACACACAGCATCCAATCAACAGCCGTCTCCGTACATGCTATCCACAACACATGTGCACAAATTAGGTAACTAAAACACTGACATTAGCTCAATACAAGAAACTCTACAATACAAGAAAATATCAACTTTAGAGTTACCTAATTCTGTACAGACATTTACAATAACCTTACATTAAACACCGTATCCTTTAAACTAACCCAATATATTCGGAAGAATTATATTTACAATTTCACCGGACAACTTATTGATTTCGACCTACCACTTAGCAGGTGCTCACCAACTGGGACGAACGTAACGCCCGCTCCGCCCCTAATCAGCGAACGCCCAACCCAATCCAACAGCGTGCAGCACAGGCCAAAACAAAGACACACAAACGGTAATTGTCCAAACAAGTGGACTATTCATAACAATCCATTACACGTAGACGGCCTAAAGTGACTTATTCAGTCTGGTGATCTTCATAAGAGGAAGACACAAATTACATATGAACATATATGTAAACCTCTTCAATTAGTGTATCATAAATTAACCGTAAAAACGTAGCAGGAATGCTTTACATTTTTTGATAGGTGCACGTTCCCTACTAGGCCGGGCACGTAGAGGCCATGGCGTATCTTGGAGTGTCTTTGGCCAGTTCTTCCCCACATTACTAATCATAAATGGCATTGAAGTAACCCTGCTCTCATAAAACATGATTCAATCATTTCAACTCTGAGTCAGATGAATATCTGCTGTTGCCTCGACTACCACACGTTTTTCTGAGTATGGCTTTCCCCGGGGTGTAGTAGGCTATCTGTATTTGGTACCAAAGCTGGACCCTACACCACTCAATTCTAGAGCCCGGCCCATATTGGATTTTAGGGGCCGATGCCGATACTATACCGGCATCGGACATATACTATACCGATATTCAAAATACAGGTATATTGGAAGTTATTCAATATATACTGTATATGCATATATATTATATTGTGTTATCCTGAAGGTGGAGCAGCAGTCATGCCTACAACATCCTAAGAGAGGAAGAGGGATTCCTCTTACGTATTCCCCATCCCAGGCCTGGTGTCCAACTCCCTCACCCTTGTGTGTGCCCCCCACTAATACATTTTATCTTCATAGTAAGAGATATCAAAGATAACTGAACGTAATGAGTGAAGTCATCTTTAGTATTATTTTGCTGTTAATGTATAACATTAACTGCAGTGTGCGGCAAGCTACTTGGTAAGTGTAGTGAGCTAAGCTACCAGTTACTCTACATTAGATGAAGCTTCACTACACTGATGCTTCTCCCCAGAGAAATGTAGCAAGCTGCGCTACAGTAACATGGCAACAGTAGTTTACTACATCAAAGATATTTATTTTTCACATTGAACCAGCTTCAATCAGTTGACTTGAACCAAGTCAATGCTATCAAAGTGATCAATACAATTTTCAGTTCAATTGTTCATTACACAATAAGCTGTGCTCTCTGCTCCAAACCCCCCCAAAAAACGAAAACATCTGCCCCACATACTAACAAAAAGCAGGCGTGTGTGAGTGTGTGTCTGTGTGTGTGTATGTGTGTTTGTGTGTGAGAGAGACACCCTCTGCCCTATTTCCATCAAGCAAACTCAAGCTTGTCTGTATTCCCCTGCAGCAGACAAGCCGCACGTCAGTACGTGTGGTTCTGTTGGCTACATATACAACTCCGTGTATGGCAGTGGCCTCACTTAATGATCCTTGTTTTGCTCCTGTTTTATTTCAGACTGCAGCCGAAAAGCTCCGCTGTGCTTGAGCTTCAGAAATGCTTGGGAAAATGAAACTAAGGTGTAAAATAAATAAAAGAGGAAAAAAAGAGCGTAATAAAAAAGCGCCGCTACTGAAAAGCTATTTGATTTAGAAAACAGCGATGTCACCACCACACCACCACACTACTGAGCTATAGTTAAACTAGTAAACTACTGCCACTCGTTAATGGTCACAAACAGTAACTCATGGTTCGCTGCTGCCGAGTCATGGAAGGAACAACGCCAGCTACTCTGACTTATATCCGGTGGAAAACTGGAATTTAAACTTTTGTAAATGCTAACTATTATGATGAGCTCGTATTCGTGGAGAGTGAAAGATGGGGGCGTTCTTTGTTTACGATCAGGCATTGAGTCACACCCACTAGGAAACAACATGAAATCAACACTCAACAGACTAAGTCAACCACTGCGCCGTCGTCTGCTGCAGAAAGACGCGTACCTTTCAATCTGCTATGTTAATACTGACTGTACCTACTGAAAAACTATAGCCGGATAACATAGCAAGTATAAGTGACATGGCGGTTGTCAGGGACATAACCAGTATTATGTAAACGGGAAAATGAGGTGGTCATTACAGATTGACTTTCCAGTATGTTTGCACAAACTAGTTAGCAACTCACCGTGAAGACACCATTTGACTCCGAGTCATTACTGCTTGACTACGAGTCGTGAAGCCACGCTGGACTCCGAATACCCCATAGACGCGCTGCAGACAGCGCTGAGGTACTGTAAACAACGGAGTCAGGAGCATCCTCTGCTGGACAAACTACGCGATGAGACTATTTCTGCGGCGCATATCGGCAAAAACATATACGATGATAGTGCTATATCTGTGATAGGTCAATATCGGCCGATAAAATCGTCCAACCGATATATCGGTCGGGCTCTGCTGAATTGACACTAATGAATACAACTCACTTTGATTAATGTCACCATGTCATAGCGGTCGCTTAAGCCCATCTATCACCTCCCTGACGACCCATTCAAACGGCTGAACTTCCACCTAAAAGGTGTTATTTGGAATTCCCTGACAGACCCCTTTGATGTTTACACAACGTTGTGTCTTCCTTCCCTTCCATCCTTTTGCTAACTTGTTTTATTAAACGCCTGGCGATCAGCCAACAGCTATTTGACTTCTGTGGTCTTTTCTCCAGGACGTGACAGCCAATCAGGGAGCACTAAACTCTGACAATACAGATGAGGCTCTTACGATGGAAAACATGGCAGTGGAGAGGAGAGAGAAGTGGGACCACTGCAAATGTAAATACCTCTATTAGGACCAGACAGCTATCAATGCATATCTTGCTTTCTTTAGTTTATTTTTTTCTTCCAATGAATTTCAGAACTGAAGCTATTCTACTGGTGGTGGTCACATGGGATGACATCCAATTTACCTGAGTGCAAGTCGATGATTCTAAAGTAAAGGCATCTCTAATCAATAGAGAGATTAGCCACAGAGTAACCCCATGACTATGGCCATGTCTCTTTCTCTCTCTCATTGTCTCCCGCCCCCCCCCCTCTCTCTCTCTCTCTCTCTCTGTCTCTCTCTGTCTCTCTGTAACTGTTTCCCACCCTGCTCTCTTATTTCTCTCTCACTCTCTCTCTGTCGCTCACCCTCTCTCTTCCTGTCACTGTGTCTCACTCGGTCTCTCGCCCTCTCTATGTCACTTTCTCTCCATCTCTCTCCCTCTATCACTCGCTCACCCTCTCTTTCTGTCTCTTACTATCTCTCTCTCACCCTCTTTATCTCTCTCACCCTCTCTATCTCTTTCTGTCTCAGCCTCTTCCTCTCCATCTCTCTCTCTCTCTGTTTCTCTCTTCTGTCTTAATTCTTTCTCAAACGTTTTTTCTCTTCTGTTCCGTTGCTGGTCTGTTCTAGATGTTAATACAACTGGAGTTTGCTTGTTGCTTTGCAATCCACCAGCATGTAGGATACACTGCATAACAGAGAAGCACAAGACCCATCAAATCCTAAGTGAGGGGCGATGCATCCTGGATTCTGTAATATGAAGTGTTCTTGGTCCTTGAGTGTGTTACCTGCATGATATATCACCAATGGGATGATACTGGTGACTGTAATGCCAGGGCTCCACTGAAAATAAAGTACATGCGCTCCACAGGGTGCATTCCCAATTTCGGGACAAAAAAGGACAAAGAATGTACAAAGAATGATGTCATCATTTATGAGTGAAAGCTGTGGGTTGGCACTAGTGTTCTCTGTCGAGGAATTTAAGCTCTGTGGTCTATTTTTTGGGGGTTGGGCAGAGCCATCAGACACGCCACAACACGGGCAGTGGAGCACGGTCATTGGTTATCACTATGACGGTGTTTCCCAGCCCAATGCAAAAGCTGACAGAATGCTCAATAGACTTGGTAAGTGGAGCTGGGCCGTCAGGCTACTAAAGCTAACCTATAACATAGTGGTTCACAAGGCACACAAACATATTAACGGATAGACGTAGTTGCTATGCTACCAGGCAACTTTGACCAGCTACATTATAAGAACAAATGAAAAACATATTCATTGATACATTTTCGTAGACCAATTTATCTACCTCTTCAACGGTGACGATAGCAGCAGGTCAATATTTTTTTGCCTGCTCACTTTTGGACAAGCTTTTCTGTCAGGAAGTGAAAATGTTTATGATCCCTGACCCTGCTCTAACCTAGCAATAAGATCTCTAACATATTAGAAACCCATTTCTAATCCTGCTCAATCTAAACGTAACCTCATATAGGAACACAAACCCAGTACCCCTGGGATATACACTGGGACTTCATATTAAAACCGAATTGATACTATTTGCATGCGAGAGTGCGTAATTATCTCATGAAGCGTTTATTCTGACATGCACCGCGTGGGGGTGCCGTGCCATTCATTGCGTGTGTCGTGCCATTTGTTGCGTGTGTTGAGCCCTAATGTGTGTGTGTGTGTGTGTGTGTGTGTGTTTCTGGTCTGTATGCCTGGGAGGCAAATTAACAGCAGAACAGTTTGCCTTGGTGTCTCAGAGTTCCTCTCAGTGGTGTTTCCGGACTAGTATAGGCGGTGATCCAGGAGTGGCACAGCATAACACATGGGGGGGGGGATCAGACAGACCACAACACCACCTTTGTAGAGCAGTGCGGCGAATAATACATTGCAGAATAACCTTGAGAAATTACAAAAATATCACATCTTATAATCAGTCCATAAACTAGAAAAATGCAAATGTGCTCAGTAAAAAGTTAAATAAACAAAGCAATCTCTTGGGAAAAGGCCTAACGACATTTTAATGGACAGAGTTGCTAGGCTACCATGCAACGTTGACCAGCAACATTAAAAGAACAGATGAAAAAATATATTTGCAAACCAATTTAACTTTCTCTTCAATGATGACAATAGCAGCAGGTCAAAAAGACCAATGGCAATAACCTTCAATTTATTGGCCAGCTCCATTTCTGACAACTTTTTCTGACAACTTTTCAAGAAGTGAACTTGCATACAATCCTGACCCTGCTCTAACCTAATATGAACACAAACCTAATACCACTGGTGAAATGTAACCTAACCTTCTGCCTGCTGTTTGAAAGAATGATTATAATTATTTTTCTTTATCTAAAATTCTCTCGGATCGAGGGGATAAACGGACTATAAAATAAGTGAAAATAAATATTAAGATAATTATTACGAAAGCAAATTCAACTTTCAAATGAAGCATTTCAATCCCTTTCAGTTGTGTTCCTCCTGTTTGACTTGGTCAGACTGAAGAGACTTATTTTCAGTGTGACCTCAGGAAAAGGGCAAATGTTGTATTTTTTTCTCTTGCCTTTTCTGCTCCTCATAGAAAACTCTGATTTCTCTATTATTTCCTGTGCTGCCAATGTGTTAAATGTGTGCAATTTGTCCTCATATGAAGGGGGGGAAATTGCACATCCTAACTGTTACGCCTTCAGCTATTTGTTTCTTTCATGGAATACAAAAATGAGGGTTTGATTGTTTCAAAATGTAAAAAGAGATATAACTGATGAAGATGCAAATGAGATCATGACCGAGCAAAGTGGAGCGAATCTATCTCATAAATCAAACTCAACTTTCTTTATCACAGTTGTTTGGAGTGTGTGCATTTTATTCATCCAGAAAAACTACAACTTAAGCACTGTGGGTTTACTGGAATATGTGAATAATACAATGACTTTGGCTTTGATCATGTCGTCACTATATTATTATTCTTAAATTAAAACTCCTACATCAACTGTTCCTGTGTGCAAATATATACACTTTACATTATATTATACTATAAATATGATATAACTTTCTGAAATTAACTCCTGATCCTTCTTAGCCTCTAGGTTTAGTAATGATCTATTTACAAAGATGTGTCATCTTTGATCAGCATAACCTTCTAAACGTTCTTGATAAATAACTGTTTAAAACTTGCACACACATCAACAGGGTACCAAAATGAACACTCAATCTGATTGGCTGAATATTTTTTTATTTTTCGAGCGATCTGATTGGCCGAAAAAATATATTTTTTTCATCACTATGGCCCTGTCAGCTGAAGGGCGTTATTAACATTTATGTGGTTAGGGGGATAAAAGCATCAACCAAATTTCATGACTATGGCACACCACGATCCCCACCTGAAATTCAAGGTACACCAACCTGAAGTTGTAGGGCATACATGACGTCACACAAATGGGCCGTGAAGTGACTCTCCCACATTGCCACAGCAGTTTGTGCTAATTGCCGCAACGCCTGATTTGGTCTGAATGAGCTCTTATCCTTCATATATGAATTGAAATGGAGCAAGAACTTGATATCAATAATAAAACCAATCATAACTAGTACCTATTATATGAGTAGCTGATGTCAGGATTATGTATTAAATCTCACAACATCCTGTGTTATGTTGTGGGTCATGGGTGATGTGAACCACTGATGTAGCAGAGACATTAGAGTCACTTCAAATTAAAACTTAATAAGATACCATTTGCGTGCGGGAATGAGTAATTATCTCGTGAAGCGTTAATTCTGAGATGCACCGCAGGGCGTGCTGTGACATTCAGTGTCATAAAGCCATCAGTTGAGTGTGTTGAGTCCTAACGTGTGTGTGTGTGTGTGTGTGTGTGTGTTTTCTGGTCTGTCTGCCTGGGAATGCAAAACAACAGCAGAACATGTTTGCCTCGGTGTCTCAGAGTTCCTCTCAGTGGTGTTTCCGGACTAGTTTAGTAGGCGGTGATCCAGGAGTGGCACAGCATAACACATGGGGGGGAGGGGGCATCAGACAGACCACACCGCCGGTGCGGAGCATAATACATTGCAGAATTACCTTGAGAAATGACAGATATCGCGTCTTATAATCAGTCCACAAACTACAATACAACAAAACTATAACAAACCATACAATACCCAACAATACATTTTAATTTGTTTTGCTTCAGATCCAGGACACACTGTGCTCTTCCAAATGGGTCACTGCCATCCTCCCATTGGGTGGTGGTCATGTCATCTGTCCGGGGCGATGGGGTTCTATCAGGGGCCTAAGTGTCCTTGACATAATCAGGCTACAGCAACACAGTGTACCAGCCGGCCCTGACTCCCTGGCCAAACATCACCTCTCTTAATAATATGCACCAGCTGACACCGGGTCACTGGGTTTGAGTTCCCCTACGCTCTCCGATGGCACCTGACGTTAATCAGCTTCTGCTTTGGTGTTGAACTTTCACAGTGGACATGCAAATACCTGTAGGAAATCAGAAAACTTAAAGCTGTTGTAATTAGCAGCTTGACACATACACTGAAATATGACAAGGAAAATGGGAAAATGGAAAATTGTGACTTACAATACACAAAACAACGGTGAACACAGAGTATTTTACTTTTAAATTCCCCACTGTCCCCAAAATATTATTTTAAGTCAAAACTGACGTTATTTGTGAATAAACTGCGCACCTTTTGGGCAGCCGATATCCAACTGTTTCCTTCTCTGCAATGACAAAATAGCACTTTCTCGTCATTTGCTAGCATTGTGTTAACTTCCTGAGCCAACGGAGAATCTTTTTCTCGAGGACCTTGGACCGCTCCGCTCCACACGTCACTTGCCAAACACTTTCTGCTCCACTGCTGAGCCGTTTGGATGTGTTGTGAAGACGTACGGACGGGGTAGCGGGAGTGGATACAAACACGCAGGATGGAAAGATCAGTTGCCAGGGAACCAGGGGGCTTTGGCAATAGCTACACGAGGAGACACCATCGCCCAGAGAGCCCACTGCGCCCTGGGTAGGGAGAACCGAGGCGAACCAGTGCTGAGGTGGAGAGCCAACATCAACATTACATGGGCATGATACATCTGGTTTGACCCCAGACTGAACACACACCAACAGTTTACCTGGGCATGATACATCTGGTTTGACCCCAGACTGAACACACACCAACAGTTTACATGGACATGATACATCTGGTTTGACACCAGACCGAACACACACTAACTGATTTACCTGGACATGATACATCTGGTTTGACACCAGACTGAACACACACTAACAGTTTACGTGGACATGATACATCTGGTTTGACACCAGACTGAACACACACTAACAGTTTACATGGGCGTGATACATCTGGTTTGACACCAGACTGAACACACACAACAGTTCACATGGACATGATACATCTGGTTTGACACCAGACTGAACACACACTAACTGATTTACCTGGACATGATACATCTGGTTTGACACCAGACTGAACACACACTAACTGATTTACCTGGACATGATACATCTGGTTTGACACCAGACTGAACACACACTAACTGATTTACCTGGACATGATACATCTGGTTTGACACCAGACTGAACACACACTAACAGTTTACTTGGGCGTGATACATCTGGTTTGACACCAGACTGAACACACCAACAGTTTACCTGGACATGATACATCTGGTTTGACACCAGACAGAACACACACCAACAGTTTACCTGGACATGATACATCTGGTTTGACACCAGACTGAAAACACACTAACTGATTTACCTGGACATGATACATCTGGTTTGACACCAGACTGATCACACAGCACCTGATTAATCTCTCTCCCTGGCTGCTATGAATGATGTAAATGGTTAAATCAGAGGGTTAAAAAAACAACTCTAAATGTTATTCTAGATGTGTGTTGAATTTAAATTTCATTTTATTTCTCTCAAATGACTTACAATTGCAGGGATGTAAACCCAGAGAAATATATATTTCAAATTATGAAATCAGTGTGTTTTACGGATTTTGTTCAACTTAAATGGCCATAAATGAAAACAAAAGTTTAATGTTACCGTCACTATTATTTAGCAGTGCATCTTAACAAGCACATTTTGACTAAATCCATTTATAGCGAAGTTATAAGTGATATGCACACCATAGACAGTCAATCTAGAACATGATATTCAAACGTTTTAGATAAACTTTCGGATTTATAATAAGGCTTAATATACTGTAATTAATGAGGGTTATTAAAAATATGCCCCATCACCATTTTTCTAACTTAATCATTCCGTCAGTGATGACCTCTATTGGTCCATATTAACAGGCGTTAATCAGATGACACAGTCTTATTGGTAGAATAACCACAGGGAAAAGATTATTATTAAGAAAAAGAACTGTGACCTTAGAAAGAGGCTTAAAAGACTGGCATCCAGAAGAGAGGGAGAAGGAAAGAGAAATGAAGAATATTAAGCATGGATACGCTTGGAAACTGAGGCCCTTTGAAAGCTATTAGGGTAATACATAAGCTTGAATATTTCATATATAAAAAGTATAGTTACAAAAGATAGACACTTCCTGATGAACATTAGCTTTTTAGCTGTGGATAGTAGGCTTGATAATGCCCAAACTATAATTTCATACTGTACGAAAAATGTAATCCCAATTAAATACTCGAAAATAAACACTGACTCTCAGCCAGAACAATACAGCTGGAAGATACGCTACTAGCCTAGCTCGCCATTAGTTCCTACCCACTCAGCACCCCATGGCTACATGCTCACAGGGTTTGAGTCATCTGGGAGTTTAGCGTTAGCATCGTTGTCAACCCCCCACCCCCTTTTACAATGGGGGGCTGTAAAGTTCACCCCCCAGGCGCACAGACTGTCACTGTGATAAACGGCAACAATAATACCCTTGACTTGCCTTAATGTTTGACTTTTATTAAGTTTGCAAAGAATACGCTACGATAAACTAGTCTGAGGGTTCATTTGTTACACTGTCCACTGCATGCAAAATAGGTTAGTCTAGACAGGATACTGTGTAGAAATTCAAAGTATTAAAAAGTTACATTCAAAAATGTTAATTTAAGGACTTAAAAGGCATTAAAAAGTCTTAAATATAATTTGCAACGATCTTGAATATTTTTACGACTGTTGGGAGAGAAAAAATACTAAACCTCTAACCAATAAATTTCAAACGTTTATGTATTTTATGTGAAATAGATCATTATTTGCCTACCCCGGCATTCACCACCTGTGTTGATCAGTACTGCACTGACAAGATACATTTTTGCGTGTGCAGGATACTTTTGTATTGCATTTTGTCATTAAATGTGTATTCTATTGACAGGTTCCAGGTTGAGGACTGTCATTTACATTTTGGCCCTTTGGTTGGGAGATCAATATCAAATTATGTTCTAAGTGGTACTAAAAAGGTTTTTGGTCTTGAATTGAACTGAAAAAAACCCGTCAACAAACCCGTTGACTCCAAAACAGTGTTTCTGGTCCCTGAAAATTAAGTTTCAGAAGAACTCCTTTCAACTCGGTTTTAATTTATTTCATTTATGTTTCTGGTTCTTCAACTACTTTTGTCAGGCCCCCCCGTCAAAAGAGAAGTGCACGCACTCAGGCCACGCACGGCCATGGCATTTATAGCCGCCTTTATGCCCTCACAATGTGGACACTACATTCTCATCGTGCGGACTGTCAGCATTTGAGACCCTTTGATTCGCTGTATATACCGCGAATACCTAGAATACCTCTTTATACATCGGGAAGAGCAAGGTATGTCACAAAAGACATTTTCAGGGTGATCATATAAAAATGAATGGTTGAGGGTTCGATAGTTTGTGATGCCACTTTAAACTTCTGAGGATGCCTCTTCCAACATCTGACAAGGCCGAAAACTTCAGAAAACATTTATTTTATTTTTCTAGTTGATATTATATATATATCTGATATTTTGGAGAGTGAACAGTTTGCTATTTGATAGTGCCTCTTCAAAGATCTGACAGGGAAATATGTGCTGTTCAATATGTGTAGCTACACATATTGAACAGCACATATTTCCCTCCCATGGCGACATAGCATGTCAATGGCATTACCATGAAAAACAACCCGAAGTTCGTTATAAATATATAAAATATTGTATTTTGCCTTGCGTGGCTGCCCCAAGGCAGAGAAGGGAAGCATATTTGGAAAATAAAGATTTATATATATATAATTGTATAGATATAATGGTATATATTTACAAAACAAACAAAACAAATAGATTCCCTATGGTACAACAGAGGGTAAGATTGATTGATGGATGGATAGATGGATAAATATAGACACTCGATAGATAGAGTTTAGATAGATGTATAGATAGATAGATGGATAAATATAGATACTGGATAGAGAGATAAATACTAGATGGATGGATGAATGGATATAGGTACTAGATAGATGTATATATAGATACTAGATAGATGTATAGATAGATGCAAGATAGAGGTATATAGATGGATACTAGATAGATGATAGAAACAGGATATAGGTATATAGATAGATGTATAGATTGAAACTAGATAGATGTATAGATGGGTACCAGATAGATGTATAGATGGGTACCAAATAGATATATAGATACATTCTAGATAGATAATAGATAGATGGACAGACAGACAGACAGACAGACAGATGTATTGACAAGGATGGAAGGATAGATATACACATCTCTGTGTTGGCCACAGCCTTGAGTTGAGCGCAGTGCAACCCTCCAAATGTTCTGACGTTGTGCCCTGGGCGAGTGCTGAGCCCTCTGGCAGAGAGGGGACGTCTGCAGCTACAGCAGCTGTGTGTGTGTGTGTGTCAGTCCTTCCTTCTCACAGGATTCCTTTGAGTTGTATGTAGAGGTGAGGAACTTCCCCATCTCGCTTGTCCATGAAGAGTGTGTGAGCCGTGACGGACATACCGATGCAGGGGTGGTAGAATCATCACCAAATACATACTGGAATCTTCTGTGAATTTCCCACATCGCAGTACTGGATAGGAGTATAGATGTGTTTCATGGTGATTTTATTAGTTCTCTTATGATGGTTGTTTTGTTCTCGATTGACAGCTTGTTGGCATAGACAGCCTTATTTGTGTGTGTTTTGAACAGGTGGAAGACTTAAGTGTCGTTTTTTTAGGTTTTGGTTGTGAGGAAATTATTTTGTCAACAAAACTGCTTCAGGAGGTTTGATAAAACTTTGATGAAGGGCATATTTTATTGTTTCACCCATAATTACATGGAACATTTGAATTTCATTTCAAACATTTCATTGTTTTTTTATGAATCGGTCTGGCCGTGTCGCAGTTGATTTATTTCTGGGATGTTTGGATATTTGTTAATTATGGTATGGCACAGACTTTGATTGGTTCCCATTTGAGTTCCCCCGCTTCCTGACTGAAGTACACATCTGAATAATTTACCTTGAAAAACATGGACCGCACACCATGAATAATTCTTAGCCTCAGGCAGAAAGCTTTCTAGCAATGTATATTGGAAGGTGGAAACAGAGACACGTCATCTTGTTAATGAAAGAGATTTTTGATAAACATTTGAAAAAGGACCCCCAACCCTCAATAACATAAATGGGTAAAGTAGTCATCTCTGGTGCATCTTTTTGAAAATAATTACCATACAGCCTAACATGGTTGTAATAGAAACAACAAATCAAGACTAACGGCGTGTTTTAAAACTTTTTCAAACCAACTACCATTTCTCCCCTAGTAATGGAAGCTATTCAACAAAACCTAACTTCTGCTAAGCCGTCTGCCTGCTTTTACTGCTAACTGCTTCTATGTTGAGATATGTCCAGGTTGTGAGCAAGGGCCACTTGTGTAATAGTATGCCTGCAGTTGCACCATGAGTCTTCAAGAGTATTAATATGTATTCACCCAAAAGCTGCATCACTCCACCCTCCTCTGGATTTACCCTTCAGTATCGACTCTATCCCTAGAATACAAGATTCAATCCAGCCGTCATGGTTTCTTATTGTTTGTTTTGAGGTGTGTGATGGTGATGTGAGTTCAGCTTTGCATTGCTGTCATTTTACCTGATGTGTGAAAGAAACAAATAGCTCTAGTTGCTGCAAAAACAGCAAGATAATGTAGGCCAATGCAGTCATGCACCAGCTGGATTAGAGATTAAAGAGTAGAACATTTACATTGTTTGCACAAAAAAGATTATGACGAAGAAATTGAGGATAAAAGCAGTTTATCACATCCCCATATTGAACACTATATTGTAACGGTAATTTGTAAATATATATATATATATTTTTGCCCACACAGCTTTATGGACACATAATTGGAAACACGTATTTGATACATTTGACAGCCGTTAGTGCTGTCATTGGCTCGTCAAAATGTTTACTTTAAATTATTCATGTTTCTGTATGAAGAGGTTTGAACACCTTTTTTCTAAGGACTCTAAAGCATTAGTCTGACTTGATTGACAATTATCTATGTTGATATATTTAAACTTTATATATTTTCCATTGCTAATTACCAATACATTCAATGATGCAAGATGACAACTGTAATGATTTAAATTGACACTGTCTTTTTGACTTCTTTCTTTTGTGGAGCTTGTCTGTGATTGTTTGGTTAAGCCTGGAGGACGATTTAAATGTTAATTCCTATACAAAGTATTGAATGGTGATGCATTTAAAGTCCTGCTCATGTTGTTGTCATGGTGTGTTATTTACTAATACAATTTACATGGTTTTACATTTCATTTGGAACATTTCATGTGATATAATGAAATGACAATAGCATTAAGTTCTTCTGCATCACTGGTCCTTGGCTCTTTATGAAATCATGGAAGAAGGCAATCTGACATTAAGCTTAGTTTATTTTAAGCTTAATGTCTTTAGAAGGACTAGGTTTTAAAAAGCCTACTTTGAACGAAAGTGATAAGTTAACCTGCAATTTACAATGTCATGTCATTGTTTTAAAAAGCATGCTAAGGCTAATGTGTTCCAGGGTAGCACAGCAGCATGGTAAGGCTAATGTGTTCCAGGGTAGCACAGCAGCATGGTAAGGCAAATGTGTTCCAGGGAAGCCATGGTTATCTGCTCCAAGGTAGCATAGCAGTCTAAGCTAATGTACTCAAGGGAAGCCCAGTAGCCATGCTAAGGCTACTAAAGGATAGCATTGCCGCATGGCTACTGTAAACAAGTGGCTCTTAACCAACGGGCTGCGGGCTGATTCCGGGCCGTCGACCATTGGCCAGCGGGCACCAGTTGATGCATGTTACTGTGCAGTTTGTGTTTGCAAAACGTGATGCATGTCCCAACACCCATATTTGGTCGTGCCCTTATATGGATCAGAGGTCAGGGAACATAATTAGCACTCTTTGTTATTGATGATAAATGCGTTATACAAAACTAAGATAACAAAAGCAAAGAAACAGACTTTGATAGTTTGATAGATTTGTTTGATTATTTAGAGTTTGACTTTGGCACAATAATTATACGTTTGGTGGTATTTGAGAACTGTGAGATTGTGGAGTTAAAGTGTCTATAAAGAAAGCAGTTTATTACACTTTTCATTCTTAGTAATGGTCCTACGGTTGCTGTGTTTACTCTATTAGATGATTGCATTTATAAAGGGAAAAAAATGTTAATCACGCACGGTCGGTGAAAACATTTCACATTTGCATGGCGGCTGACAGGCGCCCTGTAGCCCTCAGCGGTGAGAACCGCTGTAGCCTTTACTGCTAAGACACTAGTGTCAGAATAACTTCAGCAATGAAGCACAGCCACCCGGCAAGGATTACTACACATTGATTTATCCTTGCCTGCGTCTAGCTTCTTGTTTTTTATTTATTAATATTTCAGGATCCTGTTGCTATATTTATAATATTGATGAGCCGATGTGACAGACAAGGAACTATTCTGTTTAGCCC
>OMKX01107109.1:0-15651 GCA_900302425.1 Brosme brosme
ATATACTCAAGCAGTCCTTTCAGACATCCATACATAGCTCATATGCCGCACTAGTCAGGCGTGGCGTTACCAACTTTAGGGTCACAGTGGTGCCTTCCGTAGCAATTCAAACCCACCATCCACTCTCACGTTCCTCGGAGACAATATAGGATTTCGGCACATGCGCATATCATAACACATTTGAAGACATAAACATTGAACATATTATAACTGTATTGATAAGAAATGACACTGTACATTATGAGTGATATGTTGAAATTATGATCAATAGCTTAATAATGACATTATTAAGTAAAAAGTACATGGTGACTTGTTAAGGACTTGAAAAAGTTTGGGACTTGGACTTGGACTCGACTTGGCTTTGGTGTGACTTGGACTTGGACTCGACATGCCTTTCCCTGTCTTGACTTGGGACTCGACTCGGACTTGACTGCTAAGACTTGGGACTTACTTGGGACTTGCCAAACAGTGACTTTGTCCCATCTCTGGTGCACAGTGCTAAATGTTTCACCGCAAGCGGCTCACGTGCGTCCAGGACACTGACATGGGGGCATTAGCGAGTTCCTGAAACCAGCTCATCTGGTTTTGTTTATTTTCTTCTCATACACACCAACTCAGAATTAAGATCACAACATTTTCCAACCTTAAACTCCCACCCCAAATCTTTCTTCTCTTTGGAAGATAACATTGGTGTAGTCCGTTCTCATTTTTCCATCCAGACCCACAGTGATGTCGGATGTTTTGTTTTCCAGGATATCTTGTTTGACTCCACCACTCATCTGGTGAAGAAGTTTGTTCTCCACACCAACTTCCCTGGACATTACAACTTCAACATGTAAGGCTGAAGTCTCTCATTTGTCTATCTATAATATTGTTCCCATAATATTTAGCATATTGTTATGTTTGTCTGTGATTATTTTTAATTAAACTTGGAAGTTAATTTTCCTCCTCAGATATCATCGATGTGACTTTAGAATTCCACTTGTCATCAAAAAAGGTAAGTGTGGCTTTCTGAGCAGTGACAGTTCCTATCAGTCCCAACCATGCCCTGCCCTCGTTGTTTAATGTGTGTTGCTTCTGGCTCGTGCACAGGAGGAGCTGACTCTCAGTCAGAGGACTGCACCTTGACCACATACAGCAAGGTCAGATACTCACAAACATATGCAATGAATGGACATTACAGGGCACACAACTGTTTTAACTCCATTTACCAGATTGAACGTGGAACTACTTGTAATGGCTTGACTTATTGTGATCTTATTGGGATTTTGGGGAAGCATCATTGTATTTACAACATAATGACATATTTTTATGTGCTTTTAGTCTCACTTGACAATTTGAACTAATGGTGCAACGGAAATTAAAACGGCACTATCTGTTCTTACAGATGTCACACGTGCTGTCAATTTATTGTAAAAAATGAATTTTAATATGAGTATAAAATATATTTGAATGTTAGTGGGATCAGATCCAGGAGCTACTAGGACACCCCATGGAGAAACCTGTGGTCTTGCACAGGTACACACACACACACACACACACACACACACACACAGAGCAGTGAAATAAAAACTGTTCTGTTAAAGGACAGTTAGTCAGTTGGTTGGGTCTTTGAGCTGCGTTCACTATGCAGAGCTGAGTCCCCATTAAACAGCTTGTTACGACTCCCAACAACATCTGGAATATCAATGATACTGAGCCTAATACCACGCATGAGTTAAAATATAAGCTGACATCACATTTTTATAATGGTACCTGTCTGTGTTTTTTAACACATTAGTCATCCATCAGTCAACCCTAAGACAATTCGGGTGGATGTTAAGTTCGTAGCTCCTTTTAAGACAGAGGTTTTTTAAACCACATAACGCCAACTCTGTGTTAAAGAGCCAATGAACCCATGAAATTCGAACACTATGATTAAAAAAAATGCGAGAGTTTTAGGAAAGAGGGCGGCTTGTTTTCCCCATGGTTACGACCCATGCCAACTTTATGATTATTTTTTAGTACCGTCCCACACTGTAGCGTTATACTATAGGTGTCCGGGAAGCCTAACCCTCACTCGGACGCGGATATTAAGTACATCGCTGCTCAGACGGAGCTTCACCATCCGCATACACCGTAGCGTTATATGATATGTGTCCGGGAAGCCTAACCCTGGGACGCGGGTATTAAATAAATTGCTGCTCAGACGGAGCTTCACCATCCAACACACACTGTGTGCAATAGGTGTTATACAAGTGTCCGATAAGCTAAAGTTTCTCGCGGACACCGCAGTCAACCGCTGCCCGGCCAGCTCCACACATCCACACAAACCGCGGCGCCGGTGCCCCTTGGTCATGACATCAGAGTACCTCCGAAAAGATACTCAGACATCATGAAAAGAATGCCCCCTGCGTTCGCAGCAGGGTGGAGCGTTCAAGTGTTTTGGGGAGACTGGCAAAAACATAGGATTTTACTCTTTGTTTTATCTAAATTGGGGACTTAATTCAGTAACAGTGATCAAATGGCATATGTTGACGATCATATAAAGGCGCAGACACACCGGCCCGACGGCCGATCGTCGGCAGAAAATGGAGTCGACCGACTCACTCGGCTCCAGTCTCCCCGACGCGGTCAAAAAAGTGCGAAGAACACACCGAGCCGACTACCGACTTGACCGTACATTCTGCGCTTGCGCGAGATGTAATATCTCGCGAGATGAGCAGGTGCTCGTCTCTCGAGACCAAAACACAGAGCACGCTGTCATCAGTCATTGTTGTCAGCAGAGAGTGTTGAGAAGTCAAGAAGGATTGTTGTTGTAATTACTCGCTGAACGGAAAAATCTAATTAAAACGATGGCTAGTGATACGACGATACTGGTGTGGTCAGCTCTCGAGCTTCTTCTTGTGGAAGAAGAAAGATGTCGCAGGCGAAAAAAAAGCCGGATCAATAAAAATCATCATAATTGCCTCATTTAGCATTATCACTGCAAAGTCACCACACTAGCGTCATAGATGTTGGAAACGTGCCGCATAGTTTTTGGTCAGGGAATAATGGAACGTGAACTAGCCCTCCACCAATCAGATTGGTCCGACTGACGGACTTGGTTACGGCCGATTACACATGTTGAATCGGCTGAAAAGAAGGCCGACGACGTTGGCGACCGCTCATGTCACCGACCGCTCCCGACTCCCAAACGGCCGATTATCGGGCCGGTGTGTCTGCGCCTTAAGAGAACTCCGTTAGCAAAGCTCTGAGGCGTTGCCTGCTCATGCTACGGGCATAAAGGGAACAAGTGCACAGGAGAGTGAATGACAACGTCTGCAGGGGGCCGTCTATTTTATGCGGAAAAGCGACTTGCGTGTGCGTGTGGGTTTGTATCTGGTGAAACACATCCATAGGAGAGTGTGTGTGTGTGTGTCGTGATGACCTGGTTCCGTGTGGAGTGTCTGTTCTCGTCCTGCCGATGTGACAGGGCCCTCTCCTCCACCTGCTTGTCGCGCGACGTCGCCTTGCCCTGGGAACACACAGACGCTCTGTAACCCTGTAACGCCCTGTGACACCCTGTCCCGCCCTATAACACATCATGCAACACCCTGTAACACCCCTGTAACACCCCTGTAACACCACGTATCACTATGTGTAACACCATGTAACACCATGTATCAATGTGTAACACTGTAACAACCTGTAACACAATTACACCCTGTAACACCCTATAATGTCCTGTAACACCATGTAACACTGTGTAACACAATGTAACATTGTGTAATGATGTGTAACATCATGTATCAATGTGTAACACTGTAACACTGTAACAACCTGCAACACAAGAACACCCTGTAACACCCTATAATACCCTGTAACACTCTGCAAAACCCCTGTTAAACAATTAAACACCCTGTAACATATTCATATTATTAGCAGTGTTATTATTATTGTCAGATGTCTATACACACAAATACAACTTTTTTCATTATTTGTTACTTTGCTTGCACTTTTAAAGTCTATACCAGACCATTGCTACCAGGTACTATGTCTTGTTACAAGGTAGTTCTCCTCTGTCAATACATTTTAAGCTGAAAGTTGTTGAGGATGTGTGTGTGTACCTTGCACTCATCAGAAGATAGGTTGTGGTAGAGGGGACATCCGGATATGGAGAAATGTCTCTCATGCCTCCCTGTCAGATGGCCTATAAGACAGCGATAGACAGAAAGCGGTGGCATATGAAGAAAGGAAAAGGTTTTGGTGGGAGGAGGGACAGAAACTTAGTTTAGTATGTGACTGCAAGCTCAAATGATGTTTTCCCTCTTAATGCATTTTCCTCTGTATGCATCCTCAGGTGCGTTTCACACTGATTCCAGACAAGGCATCCCATCTATTGCTCAAGTTTCTTGTGCGTTTCACCCTCGCTATGCAAGGTGGATGCTTGAGCAGGTTTTCCCTGGTCTAGAATGAGCACAGGCTTCCCTCGAAACAACTTGATTGCATCAGCCGCAGCACGCTGGGCTGGCAGAATGGGGGACAGCTGGTCAGTTCGCTGTGGCAGATCAAACATGAATCATTATTCAGCTTTCATTGGCTGCTCTGAAACCTGGAGTATGTATAAAAGTAGATGAGTATTTTTAGTTAAATATGAATCATCATTCTATACAATTAGAGACTAAATGAGATTGACTTTCTCAAGAAAACTTTAATGAAAATACTTATAAATATAGTTGCATGCAACGATAAGAGGTTCCTACATGGTATGGCGAGCTTGGTGAGCATGGCCTAATGCATACATCATAATAGACAGCATTTGATACTAGATATCAAGCCCTGCCTGACAATATGTTGGGTCGAAGTCGGATTCAAACCGTGGACCTCCTGCACAGCATTGCTTAGCATTGCTGCCACACACTCTACCACTCAGCCACATGCAGATATCTATCAGCAGAAGAACAGACCTTATTTTGAGAATGAGGAGTCTTCCATTCTTTCAACAAATAGTGAGCTTGGTAAGTATGGAAACAATGCGTTGGTATCCTATAAAAAAAAGTTTGTTTAAGCTCTTGAAAGGATCTGAAGCCCTAATCATTAAAACTACCAGACAGTGTATGGACTCCCTGTTTTTAGCAACGCAGGAAGGTGGCCGGTTTACCACTTAAAAGTATGTGTGTAAGTAAGTAGTTTGTGTCCCATTGACCTATTCTAGCAATGTGCTTCCATACATAAATTGAGTGTGCAATGATTGGTCCAAATTTAGTATGACAATAATTTTGAGAGAGACCGGAAAGGAGTGCATATTTTAAAGTATATGGAGATACAATATGCTTCTCCATATTCATCCATGGTACATTAGACTCTTTGTCGACCCATCTTAACAGTGGCCTAAGCATAAAGGAAAGATAATCCATGTCAACATTGGGAACAGATAACCCTTCTGCCTTCCTACTGTCGTGGAGTTTAGAGTTACTACTGCTGTATTCAGTGAGAGCAAAGCGGACTCGTTCAAATGTATCCTATTACCTGAAATTGAGCAAAATGTATGAATAACACTCAATGCTGCTGGTAGAGAATGTAATACATCGTCAAGAATAAATAATAAATCATAAGCATACAAAGAAATCTTGTGATATGTCTTGTTCACTGCCACAGGCCAGGCCCCCTTGCTGGGCACCTCCAGGTGAAGGTGGACGAGGTCCGACCACTGGTCGGATGTAATGACCGTGGCAGACGGTTACGCTAAAGAGTTTTGAGCCTGTTCATAAATTTGTCTCCAAATGCCATACTCTTCATTGTATGCCACAGAAATCCCCATTCGAGCCTATCAAAAGCTTTTTTTTGCATCCAGAGACAGCACAGCAGTGAACCGGTGTCCACAATATGTAAAAGACATCTTAAGTTATCCGATGCATGTCTTTGTTTGACAAAGTCTGATTGGTCAGGATGGCCCACAGATGGCAGTACGGCCTCTAGACGCTGAGTTAGGACCTTTGCATACACTTTTATATTTCCGTTAAGGAGAGAAAGAGGAAGGAAATGTACACATAAATTCACAATCCTTTTTTATACAATAATGTAATAATTGCAGTGTTTATGTCTCTCTTAAACTTCCCTCCTTGATGGCTTGTTGGATCACTTCTAGTAGAATTGGACCCAAATCATTCCAAAACGCTAGGTACAGCTCAGGAGGGACGCCATCCCACCCTGGGGATTTACCACCATCACCAAGGACACACTCTGGGTTTTTAATGGAGACAATGTATGCTTGCTGATCATTACTGTGGATTTTGGACTTGTGGACAAGACAAAACTTGGATTGTTTCCATTCGAGTATTCGATTTGTCTCTGTAAACCAAAAACTCTTGCTTTTGCACAAGAAGAGCATTCAAATCGGCCTTAACTTTCCCTAACTCTTTTTCCCACTCTTGGTCATATTTATTTTGTTGTTCAGCTGATGATTGCCTACTCTCCAACCTTGATAATTCTTGAAGATGGGCTTTGTTACGTGCTGAGGCGAACGCAATTGTATTATTAAGCATAAAACCTTTAACTGCATCCCATTAAAATCTCACATCTGAGACAGTATTGATATTAATACTAATGAAAATGCCAAAGCCTGCTTTAAATTGTTCACAGAACAGAGATTCCTGCAATAATGTTAAATTAAATTTCCATTTGAAAGTATAAATATTAAACAACATAAATTAACCAGTTTGCAAAGGGAGCGCATACAGTTTCATGTCTTCCATCACGAGCTGGGCCCGCAGGTCCAGCTACAGCGGACAGCGCTGTTGTTAAGTCCAGGTTTCACGAAAGCCTTCTTATGTTTCACATTGAACTATGATGACATGTAAGCACTATGCCGCAATTGTTTGGTTACGTAACGTTTGGGTTATGCCGTTTACAGACTTAATTATTTTGGAAATCAATCTCGCCCAACTTCCATTAAAGCGTCGGAGCCGCACGTTTGTTTCACATAAAGCAGAAGAAGGTAGCGGGGAGAATTAGCGGGGAGCATCCTATTAGGTTCTGGATGCTTCAATAGTTTTAACTAACATGGGAAAGTGTGAATAATGACTTACAGAACTACTCTTACACTTACAGAAAAATTAACGTTAAAACGAATTTGCGCCAACGCCGTTATTAGCGCATACATCCCCCAGCCTTAGTAATTACATTTAAAAATCGACACCGTTTCTAGAGTTTTCATATCGGCAAACATATACGCCGCTACCGATTTATCTGTAACAGGCCAATATCGGTCGATACAATCAGCCAACAGATATATCGGTCAATTCAAAATACAAAAACCTCACCAACCATTTTTCTTAAGTAAACAGTGGGAAAATCCACCATCAAAACAGAGATAGAGAAATTATGTTGTGCCCCTTTAAGGCACAGGCAGCATTGGCGAGAGGCCGCGGTTTAGATAGGTGAACTACAAACGAATGCAATCACTTTGTGTTTTGAGATATAGACTGAACTTTGGCAGAGGGATTCTCTGGAATCTCCTCTTTTTAGCCTCAGACAGCCGAGCCTACGTCCCTGGGATGCAAAGTATGCGTATATTTTGCATAATATGGCATTTCTTCGCTGTCTTATGGCTATGAGTGTTTCACCATGCAGTCCCAGTCACATGGTGCACGTGTTCAGAGTTTGCAGCATTTACGACCTCGGGCTTAGAATCAGTAGATGTCTGGCCGTTTGGTCAAGTTGTGGTCATTGCATTCAATCAAAATAGTCTGACCACATGGGTTGCAGTGAGAAAGTTGTTAATCATGACAAATGGTGCAGGTACACAAAGTGTCAAGGGTCATTGAAGTTTTGATTATAGCTGAAATCAAGCGCTGATTATAGCTCTCCTTCTGGGCGAATCAGGCTCATCCTCAGCATCCCTTCCTCATTCTACTAGTTCTACAAGTAGGCCAATTTATACGCAGGGTTGCCACGTTTTTGTAATGATACATTTGAAGCAGTTTTCAAGGACAAATTCAGGGTTTTTCCAGGCCAGAAATAAGGCTTAGCGGCAGCAGCGGAGGTGGAGAACATAGAATTTGCACGCTACTGTGGGGGACTTCGTTTCGGCTCAGTTACCGTTAGGGAACTAAAATCTCCCATCAATTTAGTTGACCTTACCTGAGCACAGTACTATACAAAGACTTGAATGGCTAACCTTAATTACTTCTAAACGCATTAGTAAAAGAACATTATGGCCTACAGCCATAGCCTTTCTGAAATGGACCGGGGGAGCCACACCAACGTTATCAGCATTCGAGTCAAAAGAAGGATTAGGCATTCGAGAATATTATGGCCTAACGAGAAATATTGGCTATATATAGATATATCTATATATATATTTAATTACCGACATCAAAGTAGATTGTATGCCTATACAAATCAGCTACCTATCACCTGGTAGCGCGATTCCTAAGCACTGTAAGTCCCCTGGTCTTTCCCCTTCAGAACTCCACTGATCTCATACATGGCCTCTCTGGAACTCAACTGAAGGAAAGAGAACTTTAAACCCTGAGAACATAATACAAAGACTTCAATTTAGAATACAATAAGATAAAATAAAAAAATAACCTGTAGTTATTTATATACATATATAAACGTAAACACACAGGACATTTTTATTTATTAATATTATAAACTCCGATCTGCTCCAGCTGGTCTGGCTGGGTGGTCGGAAGATGCCCTGGGCAGTGATTGAGTGTATTTCTGACATAGTAATACATGTTTCAGCAATAAAGCCGCAAAATATTACAGATCAAAACAAAAATGTATCGACCGCAGCATCTGAACACATTGCCTGATTTATTATTTCAACAGTGAGCACACACATTCATTCATTACTTACTCCCGATAGCTGGTTGTTGTTGGCATACTTGACGATAGCTTGCGCCACCGCGGGCTGTCCCGAACCAGAGAGGGGGGGGGGGGGGCTAAACAATGCAGGTTGCCTAGGCGACCAGCCGCATATTTTTAAGAACGCCTACAAGAATGACACAGCGCAGGAATCAGCAAATCGCTGTATGCTTGTAGCCTACGCGAAGAGTGATACTGTAGATAGGAAGAAAGTGTATCAAGCTTGGCCCAGCACTCCAGATGTATACAAATTGTATCATAGGTGAATTGTGAGATGACGGAGCGCACACGGCTCAAGCTCAGAGGTCCCGTAGGCTAAATCCAAACACTTTTCAGGACCTCTTTATTGCTCCAAGCCCTAACAAGGTCTTCCAGACCCGTGGCAACCCTGCATGACCCTGTCGTTTTTCAGATAAGGCTGAATTTGTCAGGAAAAGAAAAATAATAAAAGTATCAAATATAATTGGGTTCCTACGGATTTCGTAGGAACCCCAAATTGAATATGAAACATAAAACATGTCAAATAAAAACATTACAATTTAGCTTGCGTTCATTCCGAACACATGCTAACGATCATATTTTGTAAATGCGCCGTCTGAACGCACCTTTACTCTGACAGCAAACTGCAGCTCTCAAATAGTTACCGTATCCATAGCAACAGCCCTCACCTAGAGAGTTGCAGCCCGGCGTGGGACACTTCATGTTGAAGTTGTAGCTCTCGTGGAAGCGCCGGCGCTTGGGCCGGTGGGAGAGGTCGTGGGCGGCCGCCTCCTTCAGGGACAGCTCCTTGGCCAGCCGCTCGTCCTCCTCCTGGGAGACGGCGGCGGGGCCGGAGCCCAGGCCGTTGCCGGGGCTGGAGGTCTCGGGGTCAGACTCCGAGTAGGGGGCGTTGCCCGTGGGGGTGCGGGGCGGGGTGTCACAGGCCTTTAAATCTGACAAATCCAAATCAGGGTGAACGTTAGGCGCTGCGTTGTAATATTTTTACATGGACAGATTTAAATTGCCAAAATTAATGGCTGCTCTGTCTGTCAATGTCTAAAAGGCCTTTACAGTCTCAACTCTATATAGCGGTAGTATATACAGTATGTAACAATTATTCTCCTCAATGTGTCTCTTACTCAATTATGATGAGCAGCGCTGCTAATGCCCCTACCCCACCCGCTAGCTCATTACACGTGGTGGACAGAAATTGACTACAGATAGAGAAAAAGCCAATTACACCACCCCATTCTGAAGCATGTCATTTAATTGGAGAGATCATTCAAAACCCCGGCAGGAGGTGTAATATATAGAGCCAATAGATTACCAAGGCATGGGACACACCCTGCTGCTTTGCACTATTCTGAATGTCAACTCTCGATGCGCTCTCAAAGTAATCAACATATAACATGAGGCCAACAACCTGTACCCAGCCATTTGTTCTAAAGAGAAGCGGTGGGGGGCGGATTATGCAACTATTTACAGAGCTTTGGCAATTAATTGGTCATCAAATTAAATGTATGCATCTCAGATGTGACAATAGGGATATAGACATTTTCACACAAGTTCAACTCTTAAAATGTTATGCTAAACATCTTGAAAAACAATTACATTTAAAGGGAGTAGCTAAGCTTATTAGGGAGAACATATTCTATTAACGCTCTTACCATTGAGTTCAGTGTCAGAGCCGGAGGACCTGCCTTGGCGTAGCGGGTACTTTTTAGCCGCGGCGTTTGTCGCCCCCTGCTGGCTGCGTGTGACTCTGCGTCCAGAAGTGAAGACCGAATCTGCTGCAGTTGCTGCTGCTGCTGCGGCTGCTGCAGCCAAACGAACTGCCTCCTCTGATCCTAGTGTTTTAGAGGGGCTGTTCCGTACTGGGCTGGAGTTGTCTAGAATAAAATAACATAGAATAAAATAAATACAGAATACAGTAGACACATGATGGATTATATAAAACTGGGAGAGCATAAGCACCGCACCGATTCAATAACATTAAAGAGAGAAAAAGGAAGATCTTGGAAGGGCAAAGGATCAAATCAGGGGACCAAAGCTATAATTTAATCTCACAAATATATATTGACAAGTTAACAAACACACAAGCATTTACTTTTCAAGCTAAAGCCCAAACTAAAGGACACATCGTGCCTTTGTGATGACTAGGCCTACAAGCGAAAGCAACAGCATATAAAACCTAGCATAGCATACACATACATACTTGTGCCTGACTTCCGTAGATGAGAGATACAATTCCCGTGCAGGACAGCCAACAATCATTATTGGCTGTCGTTGTTAATTTGTGACTATGCCCGCTAAATTGAAAATAAATCCTAGTGAACTGAGCCTTCAATGGCCTCCACACAAGGAACCAAAGCGGAGAGAAACCGTGAGTGTTTCCCTTCACTGCTGTAAACCCTGTGTGGCAGGGCGAGCCTAAAGAGGTCATATGAGAGGGGGCCAGGGGGCGGCTGTCTGATTCCATTCAGCCTTTATGGCTGACTATATACAATAGAGGGGTTTACACCCCCCCCCACACACACACCCACTGCCTGAGGCTAGACTACAACAAATAGGCACATCCCCTTAACTTGTTTGTCAGTAGATCATTTCATTAAAGGTTACTGGTCATTGTTTTTGTACTTTATTTGTTGAGCAATGCCGTTTTGCTACAAATCACGAGATGGGGTAAATTCACATGGAAATTGAGCTACTAAACACATGCTAAGGATTAAGAGTTGATCAAACAGGCCTGAGAGGGGGACAGAAACAGAACGTTCGGCTGAGCATGGATAATATAAATGTTGATGGTACCTTGTGAACTTTGACTGAGTCTCAGTGACGAACGAGTGAGTCGCGTGTTCCTCCGCCGGTAAGCCGGGTCCTTCTCGGGACTCTCTGCCGGCTCATCAGAGTCCTCGGTCCCGTCGGAGCTACTCCCGGCTACCCGCTGGTAATAAAACCAGTTTAAACAGTTTAGGATTAGGGTGTTACAAGTAGGCCTGGAGGCTACAAAATAAGATAAAGCTTTAGCAAATGGAAAAAAATACTAACCACACGTGGTAAAAGTAGTTTAAATCAATATTTACCAAAGGATAATTTAGTAAAGATCCCATTATGGGGGAGGAGCATGCATATTGCCCCCATGTATAGGCCTACTGTACACTTGGAACAGTGCATCAGCCATTTGCTCTAGTTAAATATGCCAATTCTTCTGCCAATGTTTTCTTAAAAAGGTTCGATTATATGAAGGCGGCGTCCAAAGCTGAAGGGCCATGGATGACTCTCAAACGCAGAACTGGGGGTGCGTTGGGGGCTGTGCAAATCGGAGGGGCACAGCTCGGTTCACGCCCACCCACTCAACTGACTTATAATATCCGGGGTACCTTTAATAAGAAAGACTAGGTTCATACATTTTACAGGACCAAGAAGTAACCGTCTATTACTATCAATAACCCCACTTCTATGGGATACTCCATTTACAAAAAATAAATGTTGTCTCTCATAACTCGTAAACGACATAAGAGACATGCTCTTAATTTAAATACGTCCAATCATATCAGAGAAGGCGCGGTTAAAAACGGAAAGCCAATTGGCTCCCGGCTAATTTTCGCGCTATCCAATCAGAGGAATGTTTTGGTATTTGTGCTTCTTGACAAAACAACAACAACAACGGTTTATTTCGTTTTAACGTGGATGTAATAGTCCTCCTTGTGATACTCGCACGCATTTATTGGGTATATCTGCGATCTGTACCTAGTTTATCCACAAAGAAATTAGCTAGCCAACGTCCCTCTCATGTGACTGCTTCAAACGTGTGCAGCGTCGCTAGATACATGAAGCAACGCTATGGTTTGCTGACTCACTTCATACAACAATAACTCAATGGCTGCTGTCTGGAGTTGTGTTCATACAGCCACGATAAAACTCCGTCTAACGATCCGTAGGATTTGTTGCTGGTTAGGACAGCTAACCAAACGTCAAGGGTCTTGTGTCAGGTCTAGGTATACTACACTAGCAATATCAATGTTTACTTTATTACAATGTGGTATAATGGTGTAATGGTATCTTAAATATTTGCACATTTCCTCCAGCGAGCGCCCTTCTGTCTGGACATTGATCGCCTCTGACGTTATGTTTCTGGGTCTGCACAGTTGGTATTTTTCATGTAGCCTCAAATAATCGTTTGACCTACCTTTCTCCTGGGCATTTTTAATAATGGGGTGTCACGCGTTTGGAAGATCCTTTAAATCCGATGTACGTAACTTTACCCCAAGCAATGGATAATAACTGCGCTAACCATAGGACTTAAAACATTGTCTAACCCGTGTTGGAAAAAGAGCAACAAATTCTCCGCACTTGGTTTCGGTACAGAGCGCATGCGCAGAGGTTGTGTGTGTCCAGTGGTAAAATGCCGCCGTGTGGAAACCAAGCGCGTCCGCGGTACACACAGACGGCTAGCAGCACTGCGCTTAGGACTAGCATGTGAGACATACGGAAGACCTGACTAGAACAAGTTTGTGAGGAATGCTGACACGTCTGTTATCTATTTCTTGTAGGAGACAACTTTAAATCTAGTTGAGCTAGCAAAGTTGGAATTTTCCTGTAGATAACCGCACATTGCTCTTGAACTTAAGCTCACAGGCATTTTCCAACTTGCTCTATTCTGTTGTCACTGCAAGACATTTGATCATCTGAGTTTTAACACTATTATGGCTGGCAGCACCTCCAAGACAGTTCACGATATTTTTAATAGTATGGAATACGGGCCGACTTCTTCTAGCTCCGCCACTGCACAGGTTGAGTACTTTGTATATATTGTAATGGACATGTGATAACATGAAAGTATAATTACAGAGTCGTTTATATTTATGGAACGTATATTCATTAGATTTATATATTTTAAGGAATGTTATTGTGACATGGATTTTACTTCACCCAGAAGACACGTTGAGATCATAGGTTGATGCATGTTCATGATTTACATGGGAAGTCAGTCAGAACACTTTAACTCACAAGATAGACACGTGACTGACGGTCAGGGCTGATTCTTCGGTTGAAGTCCAATACAAGTTGTAGTCTCAATGCAAAGTTCACTTCTGTGAGTACGGATCGCAGTTGGATGTTTGGGTGTTTGGCCCCCGTGCAAACACAGCCCTGATCAGTATAGATCAGTTTATGTTGTGCTTTGCAGGCTGAGTAACATATTGTAGGCTATAAACACAACATCACAATCGTATAGAATTTTCTTCCATTTGTTACAACCAAGGTGCATTGTCAGCATTTAAAAAAGAAAGAGGATATATAATCCCTATCCCGACAGCTTCATTGTTACGTATATTTCAAGCACCATAACAATCTGCCTATCACTTCTGGGTTCTTGCGAAGTAAGCAGGACTGGCCTGGTCCATGCTTTGAGGGCCTGGTTGAGGTGTTGGAGGGACAGTAGGGGGTGCTCATCCCTCTGGCTTATGTAATACACCCATTGCCCCAGAACGGAGACTGTGCTATATAAATGCAATGCGGTTATTATTTTATTTAGGCATATTGGGCTGGTTTATATAAAAAAATATGTATCATGTTAACGCTAGTGGATTTATAAATATGCAAGTTTGATTGAAATGCGTCTTCTTTTCAAACATATGTGTACAACAATGTTTTTTGTTGTTGGTTTGTCTCTGTGCTTCTGGGTCCAGATTCTCCACGTGTTTGAGAGCTGTTGAGCAGGGCATCGCCTGTGGATGTGCCTATTGGTGCTGCAGTCTGGCAGCAGACAGTATGGGAGGTTTCATGTTGAAATTATAAGCATGTGACATTGATTTCCTGAGGCTATTCCTGTTCGGAAGAAAGTACCGCAGTACGTTCATTGCACAATGGCGCCCTCTCTTCTTTTGACTGATGTGGTGAAGAATGTATAATGTTTGCAACGATGCATCCATGGCAGCTTCTCATTGGTTTTGAGATTATTTTCTATTTGAAGTGGCTGCAGTGCTTCTGGAAGACAGGCCTGTGGTTGGGAAGAATGGGAACACTTGTGTCGGCCCCTCAGCGTCGGTGGGGCTCCAGGTACAGCTAAAGCCCATGGCCAGGATCATCAGTGCTAGTTAATCATCTTCAGTTATCCAAAGAAAGCATGGTTTTAAAATGGCTAATTGTTGTATTTCTACCAAGTCACGCGATGGCAGTACCTCCACACATTGTTACACTGCGTCCACTTTGCTCATTGAAAGCGGGGGCCATGGCACATGGGCGTTTCCTCTCTCACTGCAGCCACTAGATCACGTTGGTAAAGTATCCCACCAAGAGCAAAGTAATAGAAGTCAGGTTTAAATGAAGCAGTAAAGCATTGCCTGCCCCTCCTCAGTGGACCCCTAGATTTGTGGTGCGTTGAGCTAAAGCAGCAGAACTGCAGTCCGTGTATAAATAACTATCTATTTACTGATGTCAGAAGGATAAAATGAGACATCAAACTACTATTAAATGCTGAAGGATGAAATGATAAAATAGGTAAAGAAGTCTGAGCTTCTCCAGATACTTACAAAACAGAGCTGGCCATAATTACAATATAGTCCCCAAGTATGGCATGGCGTGTTTTCCTCTGGCCCAATGAACACTGTGCATAGTATTACTGGTGCATAACATGATCATATATCGTTAGGACCTCTTTGTATACTGTGCATAGTATTACTGGTGCATTACATGATCATATATCGTTAGGACCTCTTTGTATACGATGCATACATTAATGAATAATTGATCGATCTATATCGTTAGATCTGATGTTCTTTCAGCTCTTTAATATTATTAGTATTTGATCATCGTGGATTGTATTAGTATTAATTT